>JAUTDX010003771.1:0-43910 GCA_030844895.1 Ambrosia x helenae | reverse complement strand
CCTTTTCTTCTTCTATGGGAGTAAGATCCACACTTGAATCATCATCAGCATTCGCTTGATCATTTGCTAAAGAAGATCTGAGAGGAGGATTCTCATCTCTCTTTCTTTTCCAATCATTGTCTTCACCAGGATCACAGGTACTTCTGCATGTGTTTCATTATCAGAACATGCAATCACATCAAGTTCTTCTGCCTCAGGTACATCTTCTCATCACGATGCTTCATGCTTGTCAGTTACTGGAAAATGATTCTTCATCAACCCCTGTTTCTTGATTCAAATCAAATTCTGCACATTCTTAGAACTTTGTAAGCAAACATCTAAATATAACAGAGGATCCAGTATCATGAATACCTAGTTCTTCCGACTACTTTCACATGAAAATTTCAAAAATTCGGATTTCTTTCACTGTGGATGATCGATCAAATCTTCAAGAATGGTTGATTTTATAAAATAAAACTAGAATAAAAATAAACTAAAAAGCAAAACAATAAGAATCAAAATAAATGAAAAACAAATTGAAATAAAAATAAACATATTTTTTTCGGGGATTGAATCAATGTGATTTAGACTCAGGGACACTTATCAACACGGATCTACTCCAGTTAGTCCGAGCAATTGCCAGTATATTCGTCCACTTAAACTTATTGCCTTAGACCTTCTTATTTGACTGCCCGTGATTAATTTATCATGTTTTGGTGTATTAATTGTGGACACTCAAGTAAGTCACAATCAAATCCTAGAATTAGATGCGGTACACTATATCATGCAAGCAGTTTCCCTACCACATATTTTCACGGTGTCTGTTCTAGAATTCTGAAACCTTAACTAGGACTTGGTTGAGGAGAGAAAAGAATAGATCATTAAGAAATAGAGTGGTATAATATACAAATCAATTTGATTTCTCAAATGATATAGGTTTTGGTGTTTTGGGCTCTAGAGTGCCTCTTTTGTTGTGCACATTGGCATATTTTTGGGCTCATTGGCCTCTTTTGGCGTTTTTGATCTACAGCGCGATAATGTACAGCTAGGTCAGCATATATCTAGATGCAGCAGAAACTGACATTGCCTAGAATCCCCAGGTCTTTGCTTACACAAAACAAAGGAGATACACGAGTTTTTCAGAAAAGGTTTCAGACCTAGAACACAGTGTGTATCGGGACGTCACACAAGCATTCAAATAAAAAATGTACCAATTCCAAATGACGTTTCCTACTGAGGCCATACGTTATCTTTAAGTATGTCACTAGATCAGCCAATTTTCCAGTCGTCAGGACCAAGCCTACCAACATATCACTCTCGAGCCTAACTGTTTCAATACTGGTCTTACATGTGTCAGTCTTTATCACAAGTGATACAACAAAAACTCTTTTTGTAGTTTTCCTTTTTCACATGTTTTTGTATTTTTCTTATTTTTCCTCCTATCTCCCCCTAAATTTTGTACATAAATAAAATAAAACACACTTTTTGTTTCTTTTCTTAATTCTCCCTTCTCCCTCTAAATTTTGTTCATAAATAAAGAGAAAAGAAGAATTTATGTATAAAATTTACCTAAAAATAAGAAAATCTTTTTGTTCTTTTCTATAACCATTCTCAAATAACGACTAATCAATCATTTTCAAAGTTTGTGCATCAAATTTAAATGTACCTGCCATGCTGACCTTACCTCCCTAATCTCCTTCAAAGGAAACATACCATGTGTTAAAAGAATTAACATAATGTAACATAGCTATGTCACCGATCAACTGCTCGGAACAACCACTATCAACACACAAGTTGTTGTTGATATTCCTCCTCGGATGTCCCTGCATGAATAAGGAGATTAATTAGACATCGGTACCCGGGCCATAGCCGTCCTGGGCAGTCCAGAAGCATCGATATAATATACTTCCCTCAAACACATGTCCTTTAAATTTGGAATTGCTGCTGCTTTTGGTTTCCAAAGTTGTTTAGGCTTAACAAACAATTTAGCTACTTTTAGAGTAGACACTTTTGGTTTTTCAGGTTGTTTAGATTTGAAAATTTGTTTTTGTTCTTCAACAACCTTTCGTTTGTTCTTAGCAGCATTCCAGTCGCCATCAGATGGTTTAACCTTTGGATTCACATTCTTCCTTCTCTTAGGTTGAGGAACCTTCATTGACTGGGAATAGTTGTTATATCTGGGTATAACCCTCTGATTCTGTTTATAATATGGCACATAAGGACGATGTTTGCAATTTCGAGCAATGTGACCAGGAATTCCACAATTGTAACACGCCTGCTTCTTCACGTAGGGAGCATATCCTGGTTCATTCGATCCAACAGAAGATGATATATGCGATTTGTCGGATGATTTTCTCGAACTATCCTCAAACTTTCTGCTTTGTTTAACATATGCAACACTCATTGATCTGTGAGCGCTTGCAGATTTTGATGATTTATGAGGACAAGTTCTTCCTTGTGCAGCTGGTTGTTTCTGTGCCCTTCTTTGTGTGACCTGGACCTGTTTATTGGAGTTAGAACAAGTATGTTTTCCAATTTTCTGAAAACATTTTTCATTTTGTAAAATAGGTTTTGGTGGCACATATTTCTCAGTTGTGCCATTTACGGCTGGTTTCAAGAGAAACTTTGGCACATAAGGACATGCATTACTTGACAACTTTGAACTCAAACAACCATCATTAGTTTTAGCAAAATTAGTCGAGGTAGGTTCATTGCTCTTAAGAACGGAACCTACACTGACATCACTTTTAACAGAAGAATCAGAAGTTGTTTGTAGCTTAGAGTCATTAGAATTAAAATATTCTTCATCTTCTTCAATCCAGTCTTCAACTAAAACTGTTTCTGCACATGAAGTAGAAGCATCAGAATTGTTCACACATTTAAATTCAGTAGTTACTTCTTTTACTGTTCCTGTCCCAATAGTTTTTGAATCCAACACCGTTTCTGAGTCAGATTCATCTGATGTTTCTGTCTCAGTTGA
Organism: Ambrosia x helenae; assembly: GCA_030844895.1. Lineage (NCBI taxonomy): Eukaryota > Viridiplantae > Streptophyta > Magnoliopsida > Asterales > Asteraceae > Ambrosia > Ambrosia x helenae. The sequence goes on along the minus strand of JAUTDX010003771.1, from coordinate 40,951 downwards.
CGGACTTGAAGTGCTTTTAGAGTTGATAGATTTTACAATGCTTTTAAACAACATCGATTCAATTGATCCAATCGATAAATTAGATTTTATTGAAGATGTGTCATCATTTACATTGTTTGAGTTGTTAATTTCATATTTAACATGGTTGCTCATTTCATTGCTTTCTGATTTAACGAACTAGCAACTGGAACATCAATAAGTGGAGCAACATACTTCGATTGTTTCTTGTGCCCTTCTAGTTCAGCAATCTTAATTGGCACAGACTTAACCGGCACTACCACTAACCCCTTTGGTTCTGTTATCTTTATGGGAACACTCTTTACGGGTTCAACCACCAACCCCTTCCCATATTCCATATTTTTCTCATTTTCTATTTCCTCATCTGAAAGAGGCAATCCGGTGTAATTGTGATTGTAGGGAGGTGCAATTTCTACAAAACCTATACCAGCTCCTTTGTTTTCCCTAAACTTGAGTTTGAACTTATCATTTTCTCAACGCGCTCACTAGAACAATCAAATTTTCTAAAATGGAAATCGGCATTTTCAATTTTTGATTTCAAAGAATCTAGCTCAGCACTAAGTTCATCAATAACTTTTTCTGATGCATTACAAGGCAAGTTTTATTGCTTAAATCATTATTGTATTGAACGACATCCTTTTCTAAGGATTCTACTCTAAGTTTGTAGGCAGAGGTTCGGATATTAAGGCAAGAAATCTTTCCTTTAAGCTCGTCGTTTTCTCTGACCAATTGAGAGTTATAACCTTTGTAATATTTAGCCTTTTCAACACAAGCATTAGAGCATAAATCAGAAAATACCTCATGTGAAGCATGATTGATATATCGTACCGGCACAGGAACCTGATACTGAACAGGTACTGGCACAACAGGAGCGGGTGCAGAAGTTGTAGCAGATATGTAACTTGGCAGAGTGGCAGCAACATTTTCAACATTTTGCTTCTCATCCTGATCATGTTTGTTTATTATTGAGATCAAATCTTCAAGCTTTGTTGTACGCAAATTCTCCGTGTTCTTGATTTTGAACACACTTGTATCCCAATGACGTGAACGTGGCAGAGCATTCAGAAGTGTTTTGTTAACTTCAGTGTTTGACACCTCAATTCCGGCAGACTTCATTTTAGACATGAGTTTTGTAAATCTGTTGATTTGTGCTTCAACAGTTTCATTTAAGAGATGTCTAAATCCATTGAATTTATTTTTTAGTAGATCAAGTTGAGTAGACATTTTAAATCGATAAGATCCACAAACCCTTTAAATCCGAGAACCAATCAGGAAACACAAATGAACTTCAAGAACTCTAATCCGAGAACAAGAACAAACTGAGAACAAGTCTTGAAACCCGAATACCAAAAATCCGAGAACTTCTTTATTGAATGAGTCGAGAACGTATTTAGGACTTTATCCAAAACTGAGCAGTCCGAGAACCGTGTGAAATCCCAATAGAATTACGAGAACATAAACAAATCTCCGGGAACCAAGCTAAATTCGAACCAAAGCAAAATACTCGAGAAACCACTTGTAAATACGAGAACAAATCTTGAAACCTGAGAACACCTTAAATTTTCGAGAACCTGTGGAATCCGAGAAAAATAATAACTCCAATAACAAGAAACCCGAGAACCAACTCCTTTTTGAGAACACAACTAAAATCCCGAGAACCTCAAACGTAGCAAACTGAGAATCCGAGAACAAACTTAACCGAGAACATGAATAACCGAAAACTAGTTCAAAATCCAAGAGCTTATGAACGAATTAAAAATCCGAGAACTACAGTTCGAGAACACCAAACCCAAAAATCAAGCATTTGAAATCTTAGGAGATAATGAATTCCTGAAATTATGGACTAATTTTTTTTTTTAATTCAAAATTTTTATCAAATCTTTTGAATTTACCAGCCTTTCTAATTAAGCTCAAACACCTTCTAAATTTCTAGAACAAGATCAAAACACTTCTTCATGCTTCTTTTTTTTTTTTTGTTTTTCGATCTGAGTAAAACAAAAATAAAATAAAATTAAACCTTCAATCAATTACGAGAACAACAAATTCCTTTTTTTTTAATTGAAGTTTGATGAGATGAAAGCAAATGATAACTCCAAATCACCTACAAACACTCCAACAAATTTTACTTTTCAGAAAAATAGATCTAACTATAAAAAAGTTTTTCGTTCATCAAGCTCTTGACAATTTAAAAGAAAAAACAAACATCGACCAAATTTAAATGAGGCTAATTAATATCAAAACATATAAATGCTTATCAAAGACACTAAAATGATATCACTTTTCGTAAAAAAAATATCAATTTTCGTAAAACAGAATAGCTAATCAATATCAAAGAATAACTTAATGATTATAAAGATTCACGAATATAAGCACCACACATCCAAAAGCTTCCTCGAACAAACTTGATATCAAAACCGAGCAAAAATAGACTACAATGGCTCTGATACCAATTGTAAGTCCCAAATTAACAATGATATCAAGTAATATAATCAGTATGCGGAATCTAGTGATTATATGATTCAAGAACAAAATAAACGATTGATTAAAAACCTCAATAGCATACGATCTCTAAAGGATTCGTCTGATACTAGAGAGTGTTTTATTAGAATATGTAAACCGCTAGTTACCAATGAACCAATAAAACACCTTTTTATACGTAGGACTTGGGCTCACATAGCCTTAACAGTCCCATAGCCCAACCCACAAGAATAAAGCCCAACACACTAACTGAGAACTAATAACTGAGAACTAATTAGTTCTCGACCTAAACACCTTAAATAACCGAGAACCCAAGTGTTCTTGGTCCTAAATAGTAAAACACCAATATGGATCACCAATATTTATTTGATAGCGTCAGTCTCATTATTATAGACCAAACACATATAATTCAAAATCGTCTCCTAATTTTGAAAGACGCCTCGGGATTTTCAAAGTCATCTCAGGAGTTTCAAAGACGTCTGGGATACTGAAAGATGTCTCGGGAATTGCTAAATGACGTCTCCGGTTGCTAAATGACGTCTCCGGACATGCTCGTGACGTCTCCCTTTATGTAAGCCATCTCCATTAATCGAGTTAAGGGACAAAATTTTGCTTCGCCATGCATTAAGGTATTAAATATCACGGACTTGTTTGTTTTAACGCTTGCTTGACTATTGTGTTTTTTCCACATACTTCCTTTAGTTGGAAACAAGTGTTTTATAAAAAGTTTCACATAAAAAAAATGTCTGATAGTCGAAATAAAGAATTTAGTATCTACGGAATACTATTCTCAACTAGCACAGAAATCATCAAATTGGATCTTAAAAAAATGGAGGCAACCGAGAAATAAGACGGAAACTTCTGCCTCCGCACGAAATACTGAAGAAAGCGAATATCTACGCAATCGACAAAGCTTGCACCAGCACAATACTAGGAAATGGGCTATTCCAGGCTATGAAACTGATAACTGGTCGAAAGATGTTGACTTTCACCGTAGAGGGGACGCAGCGTTTTGTTATTCAGTAGTTTTTTCACAAACTGTGGAGTTGTATAAAACCTTTTAGGGAACTTTGTTAGGCGTCCATTCTACCGGAACGCTCTCAGTATTAGTTAATTATTAAACGTGTTTAATGTATTTTTCTTTTGTTTATACTTTTATAATTTAATATTATGTTGATCATGTTTCTTTACAGTATATAGAATGATGGGTTGGAAGACTAATGAACTGGAGAAGTAGAAAGATTCAACAAAATTCTTTGCTAAATAAGCGGTGGACGATTCTGCCACCACAATTTTATGATTGTTTATTGGAATCTATTCCTAAATACGTGCTCAACTATTGCAATGGTAAACTAAAACCTTTCCCGTCATTTTTTCACATAGATTACGTCTTTTTCCCGCTTCCACTTGAAAATAGTGAATGGTTACTCGTGCGACTGGAATTGGTGTCCCAAGAGCTGGTCATGTATGCTCATCAAGATGTTTGTATCGGCGAAAAATATAGAAACATTATTCACCCAAGGTTGACGAAGTTACAAATTTATTTAGGAGCTACATTAGTGAACATGCGATATTGGAAAAAGTCACGTCATCAGGAAAAATGTATGACATATTACCTTAATGAAGACTATGTTGTGCCAACTAGTTCTGTATCTGATAATGGAGCGGTGTATCTTTGCATGCTAATGGAACATCTAGTCACTGATAAACCCATTGTGGTGAATGGTGATCTAAATCAAGCATGTGTGTCATAAAGATAGTTTATGGCCGAGAAATTGTATTTTTGGCGGTGTTTACCCATCTAAAACGTTGAATAATTTTTATTGTAATGTAATGTTAACTTATATTATGGGACTCTTATGTTATTCGTTAGATTATTATTCGTGTAATGTTTTGTACTTTTAAATAAATTCACAAATAAACTTGCCAACAGAATTTATAAAGAAAATTTTCTTATTGCCAAATAAAGGGTATCATACAATATACATACATGTTACATTATTTTTGGAATGAAAAATGTTACAACTCCTATGCTATTACATTCATGAAAACAAAAATGCGCTTGTTCCATGAATTGTTTTCCCTAGGCTATGCGCCATGTTCCACGAATTGTTTTCCTTAGGTTGTTGACGACGCCGTTGAAAACTGCAAACCACCACGTCCGTATAGTAGTTTTTTGCAGATGTAACATTGACCCAATTTAAGAGTAGACAAAAAAAATATGAACTAGTTGCAACTGGAATGGTGTAACGGATTATATGACACCTTACCTCATGACTTGGTTGCAACTGGCCACGCCGGAGACTATAACTCAAGTTTGAAAAGATTCCCTCCTTCACACCATTTGAACCTAACCGTTGCGTTTTTGAAAGGAAGTACAGACGGAGGTTTACAATAGGTGTATAAGGAAGTGAATTTTTAAACCGAGTTCTCCCACACACACTTCATAAAAAGTAAAAAAAAGTATGGATCAAGTATCCTATCGTCAATAATGAAGGATTGCTCACGTATACTCAAGGAACTCGTCGGTGTCAACTACTACCACCTCCACCACCGACGTCCTTGTACACGTGGAAAATAGTCATTCCAACACGTCATGACATAGATTTGGGAGGTTCACCAGCTCTACAATATTATAAACTACCAGACCAAAGTTGCAGTCTATACGGGTTATACCACGTGCAGATGTAACAATGATCCAAGTAGTTTTTCGCAGATGTAACAATGATCCAAAAAATAAGAACATTCTTTTTTTAGCCAAATGCAAGTCGAAATAAAAACATTGTTTGAACCGAAAAGAAATAAATGTTTGAAAATTTTATAAAGACTTTTTAAATAAGTTTGTAAAAATTTTGAAAAATTTCATGAAAACATAGCTAAATTAAAATTTCGTAAGTAAAATTTTCGTGAATGGTGGTGCCCCTTTATCTATGGTATAATCCGAGAATTGAGAAGACCTTGAAGACGGCACCCGTTTGCAAAAAGACGACTCACTCGTCCCATTTCCCGATACGGCTTTGAGCCTTCCTTCATCCCGAGACGACTTAAAGACGCCCCCTTCTACTTGCCCCCGTGCCGCTTCCCTTATCTCGAGACGACTTAAAGTCATCTCACTGGTTCCATAAAACACATCCCCTTCCCCGTCCCCAAACCACCGTCACCTTTTCGTACCTCAATCCGACCGAATTCCACTTAAACTAACTGAAGACAAAACAAATGGCACCATCTCGTTGGAGGGAAGAGGAAGAAATCCACCTGGTAGCCGCTTGGCAACACGTCGAAGACAGCCCGAATGCTGCTAACAAGTGGTACCGAATCCTCAACGAGTTCAATTGCTTGGTAGGGGGTTCCAACAGAACAATCGATTCACTAAATCGTAAATGGATCGATTCGAACGCCAAGTGTCACTTCTTCAATGCGTACCACAATCAAACACTGCGAGAGGTAGAACCGGACACATCCGAAGACGTGGCCATCGCAGTAACCCAAATCGAGTATGAGTGCAAGCAGTACAAAGAATTTAAACACATCTCTGCTTGGCAAATGATGAGGGATAGGCTTAACGAGTAGCTTTCGCGTTAGGTCGTTTTGATGGTTGTGGTCTTCGTTTTAATGGTTGTGGTGTATTTGTAATAAATGTTTGTATGTTTGTTTATGGTTTTTTCAATCGAATGAAAAGTTATCTTATGGTTATTTATATTTATTCTATTTTTTTAACGACAATTATTAGTTATAATCGTAGCTGAAAAAATGGATCCGTTATGGTTAAGTGAATATGGTTAACTGATTATTCAGTTATGGTTTTGGTTATGTTTAATGTGTCTTTGTTAGCTTGGAAGTACCGCCTTAGCCTCTTGGCGGTGTGTACAAGTGCTAACACGAGCTTCTCTACGGGGGTGTAGTTAACTTCGGCGTCTTTGAGGGCCCTGCTGACAAAGTAGACGGGTATTTGCTCTTTTCCTCGATCAACCAAGAGGACTGAGCTGACCGCTTCCACTCCTACGTACAAATAAACCGTTATTACCTCCCCTTCTTTAGGGGCTGCCATTTAGGGCAACGAAGCTATGTGTTTCTTGAGCTCAAGGAATGCAGCTTCTGCCTCTGTTGTCCAACGGAAATCCTTTTTGTCAACACAATTTTTGAGTGTTTTGAAGAAAGGTAAGGATTTTTCCGCGGACTTAGGTAAAAAACATTTTAAAGCAGCGATTTTACCGTTGAGGCTTTTGCACTTCCTTTTTCGTGGTAGGTGACTTCATGTCAAGAACGGCTTGGATCTTACTTGGATTTGCCTTGATACTTTGTTTTCCGACAATATGGCCAAGGAACTTCCCCTCCTCGAACCCAAAGGAGCACTTTACCGGATTAAGCTTCATGTTTATTTTTCAAAGGTTGTCGAAAGTTTCTCGGATGTCTTTGATCATTGCCTCCCCAGACTTGCTTTTAATGACCAGGTCATCTACATAGGCTTCCATATTCTTCCCAATTTGCTTTGAGAAAGCTTGATCCACTAGCCGTTGGTAGGTTGCCCCCGCATTTTTCAAGCCAAAGGGCATCTTTTTATAACAAAAGAAACCCTTATCGGTGTGGAAGGCTGTCTTCTCTTCGTCTTCTTGCTTCATTTGAATTTGATGATGCCCCTTGTATGCATCTAGAAAGCATTTGTATTGGAAGCCGGCGAGGGAGTCCACCTTCCAATCGATCTCGGGCAGGGGTAGCAATCTATAGGGCAGGCTTTATTGAGATCCTTGAAATCGACACACATTCTCCAAGATCCATCTTGTTTGGCTACCATGACTGGATTCGATACCCAAGAGTGGTACTGCACCTCCCTCAGGATGCCAGCCTCGATTAGCTTTTCCACTTCTTGGCAAGCAGCCTGGCTCCTGGCCGGGGCCAGGCTTCTTTTCTTTTGGACAACCGGCTTGTACGAAGGAGCTATGTTGAGAGAGTGTTCGGCCATATCTCTACGGACTCCAGTCATGTCCCCGGTGCACCAAGCAAATACATCTCGGTTATCCTGCAAAAGGTTGATTAGTTCACAAATAATCTTATCAGGAAGCAGGTTGTTTAATTTGACGGTCTGCTCCAGATAGGCAGGATTTATACTGACTTCCCGGATGGGGTTATTGCCAGACGTCTCTGGTCCCCAGGGGTCTTTGGTCTCTTCTACAGATGCTATTAGAAGGGCTTCTGCTGACGGCTTCAGGATAGCAATTCCATTAGGAGTGGGAGCTTCATTAGACCATGTGTTGTCGATACTACAACACCAAAGGTGGCAATGCCCATTCTTCCGATGAGGACGTTGTAACTTGAAGGGTACGTGATAACGGAGAAATTCAACTCTTTTGTCCTTGATAGGTCTCTGTCCCTGAAGCAGACACTGAGGGTGAGCTTCCTTTGGGGGTGTACGCGCTCCCCTGAGAAACCCACAAGGGATACGTCTGATGGTTTGAGCTTGGACTTGATCTCTGGACTCAGGGATTCGAAGCACCGTTCATACATTACCTCCGATGAGGCTCCACAGTCCATGTACACCCTATCTATCGGGAGGCCATCCAGTTCAGCTTCCACTATCACCGGTGTGATGATCAGTTCGTCTGGAGCAGGGGGAAGACAAATGTACTGTTTATTCTAGGGCTCTGTACGAGCTTTCTTGGCCTGCCGGGTCCCTTCATTCCTGATCATGTTGACCTCCTTGTCTTTCTTCCCCTCATCCTTCCTTCCTTTGATGTCTTTGATCAGGTGAGCCAGCTCTCCGGACTTAACAACCTCTTCTATTCTCTTTTTCAATTGATAACAATCGTTTGTGTGGTGTCCGGTATCGTTGTGGAAGGCACAATGCTTGCTGGCATTTCTCTTGTTAGCTGGCTTGGTCAAGGGTCTGGGAGGTCGAAATGTGTACTTGACTTCCTCCGTGGAGAGTATCTCCTGAGGGTCTTGGTGAGGACAATGAATACTTGTTTCTCTCTTTCATGGTACCTTCCTGATCTGGGAGATCGCATCCTATCTTCATTCCTTCGAGTGTCGAAGGGTCTTCCTGACCGTTTCTCGTTGTAAGGTTGGAAGAGAGGTCTTCGGGAGCTTGTTGAGCTATCTCTCCAGCTCCCTCGATCCCGTTTCCTGGTATCCTGCCGAGTTAAAGCTTCTTCTCCCCGAAGGAAGGCTTCTGCTCTTTCAAAGGCCTCCTCCATGGTTTGGGGAACATCTTCATGGAACCTTCTCAGTAACTTTTTGGGGCGAATGGCCCCCATGAATTACGACACCCGAATTTTTTCTGTGGCACCACTATACTGCAGGCCTTCCCTCTTATATCTTTCGATGAAACTGCGGTGGTCTTCGTGTTCCCCTTGTTGGATTTGGTGCAGTATGGCAGCATCTTTAGTGCACTTCCTGAAAGGGTTGAAATTGGAGGTGAAGCTTCTCCTTAGATCATCGAATGGGGAAATACTCCGGGCCGGGAGGCCACAGAACCACATACGGGCTGGTCCTACCAATGTTTGCATGAACATGTGGCAGCATTCAGCGTTGTTCCATTTCTCCACAGTGGCTGCTCCGGAGAAAACGTTCAAGTGGTCGTCAGGATCCTCTGTACCGTCGTATGTTTTCACGTTGGCCGGCATTTTGATCTTATTGGAAAATCAAAATGGGCTATGTGTTCGGCGAAGCATTCTAACGACTTGGGACGGTATGGCTCTGAGGGCGTAGCCTCGACTCTAACCTCAGCTGTAGAAGTTTGAACCATGGGTTGGGAGGCTCCCGGACCATGACCTCCAGGAAGAGGTGCTACTGGTACTTGGTTTAAAGGGCGTGGATACTGCCATGGGTACCCTCCTGGCCATGTAGGGAAATATGGCGGTATGTAAGGTGAGTATTGAGGCTGTGAGTAGTTGGGATATGTCGTTCCTGGAAAGATAACAGATCCCCTAGCAAGACCTCCAGCTCCTGCAAGGGACGCAGCCACGGCACTGCTGGCCAGCGGTAGGGACCTCAGAGCTTGTCCATAAGAGAGTGGTGTTGGGACGGTAAGGAAACTCGTGTGCTTTCTGATGTGATATGTATGGTCTAAAAATATAAACTACCTAGACACCTAGTAATATAAAACAAACTCAGCTAAACTAGACCACACGACAGGCAAGTGTACCTATCAATGCAGTACAGACTAAGTAAGTCCGAGTATCGAACCCACAGGACACTAATGGAAAACAAAACTAGACTCGACTAAGACTTAACAAAATTGGTTTATAAATGATTTAAAGGTTTTTTTTTACAATTAAATAAAATAAATAAAGTAAATAAAATAAGATAAACAGACAGCAAGGATAACTGAGGAAAATATCAGGATAGGAAGGCAACGAAGGCAACTACCTAGGTCAAGAATCCTACATGTAAACTCATAACTCTCGGTAATGGAAAACTGAATGGATACCAGATTCTAAAGATAACTTAAGAAACCCTAAGACGTGCTAGATCTCCTCCCGGTCTCACCAACACACCCCAAAGAATCCTAAGGGATAAAACACTGGCTATCTAGCTCGGATCACCTCCCGGTCTCACCTCACTACGAATGTAAAGGTACTCAAATGACTCGATCACCTCCCCGTCTCTCTAATCACAATACACCCAAAGATGTAAAGGAGTCATTTAATTTGGTTAACTATGACTTGGAATTGCAAGAAACTAAAGACAACTAGGCTAGGATCACCTCCCGGTCTTACCCAAAACCTAACACCTAAAGCTCTAGACAACCCAACATTCCATCACCTCCCGGTCTCAAGAATGGAAGAATACTTAAGTCCTCTAAATTCTCTAATCAAGTTCCTATGGCTTTCGTGCACAAAACCATAAACTAAGCTACGAGCACAAAGCAAGCAACCCTAATAATCATCCAAACATGAAAGACATTCACTAAGACGATTATGGAACTCTCAAAAATAATAAATTAGACATAAGTATGCACACAAATCATAATAAACACTAACCAAATCGTTACCAAAACATTAACCATTCAAAAGTATCCATAAACCGAAAGTTATAAAATTAACATGTATTTATCAAACCTAGGTAGTGGTTCAAGATTTAGCTACTCATAATAATGAAAAGCAATAAAAACAAAGCTTCAAAAATATGCAAAGTCATGGTCTCAATATTCATAAACACAAAGTAAATAAATATAAAAACTAAAACTTTTAGTGATCGAACCCGTAGCTTCACTCTTGAACCCGTACCTGCCTCCCCTTCAATTAATCCTCTCAACTCTAAAGCTGAGTTGATGTTCGAGATGTGTTCTTCTACGGCGGCTCTTTTTTTTCTTTTCTTCGATGATGCCCTTCGTAAATAATCATCTCTCCCCTTTATATTATGTGATGCCTTCTAAATAATATTTTGCCGTAAAAAAACTTTGGTGAACTTTTGACTTGGGCTACGAGCCCAAGTCATACCATCTTTTCTTTTTATTTTATTTTATTATTATTATTATTATTACTAGTGGGAAGCCCGCACGATACGACGGGGTGAACAAATTACAAGTATAAGTTTAATTCTATAGTTGATAATCCGACGGGAAGCACGAATTATTAATTAATTTAAATCAAATATTTAGAAACACAATGCAATAGATCATTTACAAGTTAAACCGGACATGTTTCCATAACGATGTAAAAGTAACCAAAGTGTGTAAAGTAATAATATCTCGTATCTTTATATAGAATGTAACGAGTTAAACGACAAAATGCATAAAAAATCATTACGTTGTCTCTCACAAGTAGGTCATCCATCATGTAACACCTCCAAATAGACAACATTTGAGGTGTATACTCCATCTTGTTTGAATTGTTTGGCTAGATGTGCTAATACCTTTGTACTTTCCCGTGACATCCCACTCGATAAAGCAATAATTATTCAACTTAAACTATTTGCTCGATTATCACGAATTTATTTTCATTCTTTACTTTACATTTTTTATTTTAACTCTCAAGTTTATAAAACATAACCATATTTCATTCATTGTTTTACTCTATAAATACGCAGTAAGATTCCATTATTCCATGCTACATTTATTTCTCAAATTATTATAAAAAGACAAATGGCATCACCGGTTTAAATAATTAAAAATATATTATGTTTATGATAATAATAGTGCATTGATTAATTGGTCAATGTGTATGACCTCGTCCACAATATATGACATGTAATGAATATGTAACAAATAAGTGTTTTTTTGTCAACCAACAACCCAGTTGTGTATACACATACTTCAAGCAAAAACATCAACTCAGATTATTGTTTTATATTTAGATCATATGGATACTTTGTGGGTTTTAATTGCAAAAGTTTTTTTTCTCATGACAACCCTATACATGAACCCGTGAGTAAGTCCGTAATATAGTCATGTTTCTCATGCATGTCAAACCCAAAGATACAAAATCATCTCACTGTACCCTAACTATCAATTTTATTTCTTCCATTTATTCATTTCAAATTCTCATGCAATAATTTTTATTATATCCTTCCCACTCATTCACCATCATCGTCATCACGTACATGAACCATGTTTTAAACCAAAACAACATATTATATAATCCGTAACACATACATATATATTCATTTGATAAGTTTAGTAATTGTTGTTATTCATATCTTGTTTTTTATTAGGGATTAACAAAGTTATGCTTCCTAAGGTTTATTTTCAACTTAAACCTTTGTACCTTTGTATGAGATAAAGTTAATATCAAAAGGTAGAGGATAATAACATTACAGGGTCGGCTCAAGGTATGTAGAGGCCTAAAGCTGAATGAAAATTTGGGGCCCTTTTCGAAAGATAACCCACAAACAAATTATGAAATTATCAAACAAATTACATTCACACTGCAAGAAGAATAGTTATTTGCAACATGGGTTCAAAACCGAAGAAGATGACTGCAAAAGATATTAAACCAAGATGAACACATGCGGTCCTCTACCTAACAAAACAAAGAAATGAGAATGAGTCTTCTAGTGGGAATGCCCGCGCGTTGCCGCGGTACATATGTCTAATTGCCGCATATTGTGTAGGGGATTTCACGTAATTTATTTTTTAAATCGGTACTTGACTGAATGCCCGCGCGTTGCCGCGGTACATATGTCTAATTGCCGCATATTGTGTAGGGGATTTCACGTAATTGTAATGGTTTGTTTCGGGTAGGTTTTTATTTCCAACTGTTCGGCTTCATTTTTTGTTGAGCAAAAATCGTTCCTAACGGTTTGGCTCACACAGTTTGACTCAAAACCCATCAAAATGGGACCGCAGACGTCCGGATCTACACAAATTTATTAAACCTTTCTAGAAAACAAAACCACACAACTAAACTAAAGACAAAACAAAATTTAATCATAAGCATAATCAACCAAAATACAACACAACATTAACCTTGATCCTGCACTTTAAATCCTTCATTAATCATTCTTCCATGTAACTTCCTTACACACCCAACTGCAAAGGTAGTTAAAAATAGAATACTTGTTTCCATTAATACGTTTGTAGCATCAAGACCAATGAAATTTATAACTATTGCATGTTCAGATACAATAAGATTGCTACCCAATATCCTTTTAACCCCATTTTATCCAATATATAGCATGCAACCTTCTCATTGTAGCTACCTGGGGAAAAAAGTTTAAAAACATTCTTAGAAAAGTGGATAAAAATTGAAAAAAAAAAACACAAAAAAATTTAAATAAGTACATTTTAACCAACAAAATATTCCATAACACTAACTAAAGTCAGTGCAAAGAACTTTCATCCCAAGCCATTAAAAAAATTTAAATAGGTGTTCCCCTGCTGTGTGAACAAGAATGTTGTGTCATGTGTGAACATGTTTAGATTATCATATTTAATTAAATCACACAGAGATGTACATGTTGTGTGAACAAGAATGTTAACCGACATCAATTGTTGCAGCTGGGGTTGGTTGTAAGACTGTTCAGCCATAGGAATCTTGTTGCCATAAACGGGTCTACCTAGAAATTTACATGACAATACTTCAAATAAAAAGTTTATAAGGTTTTATGTTTTAAAAATCACTTTGGTATGTACTTTTTCCATTTGGCCCATTTTAGCTACTTTATTTTATGTTTTTGTTGTTAAGAGATGAGGCATAACAAAATTGGCATGTTTTGCTGAAACGGGTTAAAATGGTCACCTCTACAAACTTGACCCGTTTTAGTATACCTCCATGCCGTCTTCAGGCAATAAGAAAATTAAGCACCCAAGCTTTCATGCAATACCGATTATGTAAGTTGCATTCAACTTCTTCTCATCTTATTGTGCAAATTAGCAACCAATAAGTTGATGAGAAACTGGTTAGGTTTAGTACAAATCGAGGATTTGACGTGTTTCCTTTTAGGCTATTTTTTAGTCCTATCTAGCATATTTACTATAAATCTAAAATTTTGTTGCAGCAATTGCAGACATACCTCTAGATTATTAATAAATTTACTCCAAATCTGTTGAGGCCAAAACATACACGACTTGGGTGCGTCATTAATGTCCTCAAGATGATGCTTGTTTTCTGCATGATTGTACCATTAATACAAAGCTGAATTAAGATGCTTTAGTATTCTTCAAGTCACCAAAAACAATATTACATGGAGATGAACTGGAAATAGATTCAGGAAACAAAATTTTTTTTTCCTAAGGCATGAAAGAGTTTTGACAACCTTAGTCCAACAAGTTCCGCAACATAGTGAATGTCATCATAGTCTTTAATTGTAACAACCTGCAACCACTGTATAAACTACCAGCTTCATTACTCACCATGAATAATGAAATCTTGACTAAAGTTTGACTTCGGATGATGTCTATGATTGGTCAAAGAATCATGTTCACAAAATATAAAAAAATAAAACAAGATAGGTTTTAAAGGATACGTGCATGATGATGGTTGATGATGCACACACATGGAGTGAGAAAAAAATATAAAGTAATAGATAAATCCACATTTAGAGCCTCCTTCACACTTCAAAGTTTAAGTAATGATAATAAGTACATCTTTGAATATAAACTTTGCCATTCCTGCAACCATTTTCACGTGATATCCTCAATTGCCTCCTGACAACTACAGAATTGTTGATGATGTTAGTCGTAAGTCAACATGGATCCATAACCAAATTTATATATAATCCTAAATCCTGCAAATACCATATTGTTTGAAGCATAGGGTTGTATTCAATAAAACCAACTTTAAGTAGAAAACCTTGAGAACCATATAACCACTTGCATATAGAGATGGCAGTGTATGATGGGATAGAGGAAGAGAAGCTGTTATATTGTTGCATAAGGCCTTTTGGATTACAGTAAAAAATATATATGTGTTTATGTAATTCTTGTAGTTCTTTACTGACCTCTCAAATATTTTTCATTAGGCAGGATTTAAACGTGATTTCAAATTTTAATCTATAGTTATATTATCCAGTTTCAGATAGAGCTCCAAAAAAACCCAAGAACATGATACGAGACTTCTCGTCTGTTCTTTCAGTTTATAAACCACAACCTATACACTAAAAGATAGCTAAGAGATCACGACTTGAACCAAACGTATGATCAGTTAATGAGTCAAAATTGTCGCCTATGATAGCGCATCTACAGGTAAAGCACAATATCGAAACAAACGGAGTTTTCAGAAGGTGTTGCTCACCTTCAAGATCCATGTTTCTTTCCAACTGTTCAACTATTGCATCCACATAATAACTAACAAAAAACAAACAATTACATCAGCCACCAGATGACTCGATATGGGTTAAATATATTACCGAACAATTATCTCAGCCTCATTATTACCAGTTACTTGTGTTATTTGTTTATGACTTACAAGCACAAAGTTGTCTAGAATCACCAAAATAACAACCAAAACTTTATCGTCATCTATTTTTAGTTTTTAAATAACTAATGCCTTAAATATATTATCAAAACTATATCATTTTAGTAAAACCAAATTCTCGAAATTTATAGATCTCTCCAATTGGGTTTGAGTGAAGATCCTAACATATCAATAAATATGATTAATTACCCACTTTATGCAGCAATATATGTATAAAATTGAACAACAATTTCAGTATTAAACCCTTTTCCCAAATGGCGGTCAAGCGCAGTGAACAAAATCAAAGTCACTTCCAGCAGGATGAATATTGTTTTCAGAAAAACATACTGCAAAATTAAATAACGATTTAAGAATCAGACGCAAATTGCAAGTCATCTTTTGTTCAATGAAAAGGCCTAATTGGGGCATCAACTCGCTGGCGACATCTGTTTTCCGAATCCATTACGGTGGAGCTTCGCTATAGAGTCGGAACCCTCTGTGTTCAGCCATGTTTGACCCTCTAGCAAGAAACCCTAATTCGAAGAAGATGACAAATCGAAAATATAATACAAATATAGAACGTTGTTACCTTGAATCGTGATTAACGGATAATCAATCGGTACTGTTACAGATCCAGCATCAAGAAGGAGAGGGAGAGAGTATACCTTTCAGAAGAACCTAATTCAAACTCCAAGCATCAGAATAACTGAGAGGGAGCGTATATTGTGCCCAACATAACTGAACAACGATTCTCCTGGTAGTGACTAAAAGACATAAATGCCCCCATAAAATTTATAACACATGCAATATGTGTTGTACATAGAGCAATCAAATTTGTATTACTTAAGTTTTAAGAAGTCCTTGACTCATGCATTATAATATAGTATAGATTGTTATTATATTTTTGACTCGGGTGTTCTTGGCTCGACCAAAGTTTCTCCTTTATGCTCCAACGTCCATGACCACCTACTCTTAAGTGTTCGTGTCTCACTTAAAATTCTTTCGTTTTGAGTTCCTTTTTCACAACACCTACAAAATAATTAAAATAATAAATAGATAATAAAAATGACACAAAACGAATAAAAACTTGACCAAATAATATACAAAATACATAGGAAAAGAGATATGTTTTGCAACACATCAAACATCCCCACACTTAAACCTTTTTCATCCCCGAAAAAGGCTGCAATGGAATCAAAATTAGTACTCTTGGTTTCAAAAAATTTTAGGTTCATTAATTAAGATTTAATCACGCATCAACCAAAACTGTCGGTATTGTTGTCCACCTAAACCCAACCACCAGCTAATCAGGCCACAATCATGTAAAGCAATTAAGTTCATATTATTACAATCAATCTATGGGTCTCACACTCAAGATATCCGGCTTCACCTAATCCCACCTCAAGCTTTCGAAGCAAAGGTTAAATCATATAGATTTACCAACTACTGCAAACTCAACTCCCTAATGTATTAGAAATTAAATTTATGATGGATGATGGATGAAGTTTATGAGCTTTAGATATATATATATATATATATATATATATATTTCATACCTAACCCAGAGTTTGTCTCAACCAGAGTCACCATCCCCGAGAGCGACAGCATGAGCTTCGGCATATTTTTTTTAACTTGACCTAGAGGGAGTTTCGATCAGAGACACCATCCCCAAGGGAGACTCAGACACCATCCCCAAGGGAGACTCCATAGGCTTCAGTTATTATTTTTATTTATATTATCTACCTCAATTGATGGACATGTGGATTTTCTTTTTTTTTTTTGGGCGCCACTTTTCACCGGATTTATTCTCATAAAAAGGATCAAGTGTGCCACTTAATTAATAATACATATGGGGTTTCAACCTACAGTGGTACCTCTAATTACTATCAGCGGTTCCAATTCTACCGTTTCTCCTAAGATGAGAACCCACAAGATACCATGATTTATTAAGGTATATTAGGAACAATCCTGGGACCTTTCAAAGCTAGCTGGGTCTACCGACACATCTTAAGCAAATACGCTTTCAATCTATTTATATTCTTATATATAAATATTTTGAAAACCAAAAATCCCAATTTTACTATCATTTTCCATATAAAATGCACAAAAGATCAGGGACATTTTTCAATTTTTTCAATTTTTTGTTTTTTTTTATTTTTTGGATTTTTAAAATCTTTATGACTCAAACTACCTAAAAATAAAAACGAAGTTTCCATCCCCACACTTGAACGACACATTGTCCTCAATGTGAGAGTGGAATAAAATAAAATAGAAATAAAAAAAATACAACAAAAAGGAACAGACTCCCCTGGATATAAGCAGTGTAGATGTCAGCACTCTCTGAAGTTGTCCTTCTAAACTAGGCCGTATAGCATTTCATTCGCGGTCGTTGTCTCAAACCTGACAAATAAAATCTAAAAAGAAAATATAAAACAAATGGTTGTCTTAAATGATTGTTGGGTCGTCCCCACCCGAATGGAGATTGAGTACGGGTGGCTAGATCCAAACCTGCAATAAAATATATTAGACAAACCAATGACTCAAAAGTGACTCTCTCTATCATCCCCACACTTGAAGGGAAGATACCCCTAAAGTGGGTTAAGAGAAAACTGACTCAAAAATAAAATTAAAGTAAAAATAAATAAAGAAAGAAAAGACTCTAAAAATAAAATACAGACTCAACTGACTCAATATACAAAAATGCAGGAAACGTACCTGGAAGGCAAGATGGTGGAATGTGGTGGGTGATGGTAAAATATGTAGTAAAATGTCTATGAGCTTTGTACGGTGGTGGAAGTAAATAGGGTGAAAAATAATTTTGTTTTTTTTAATTAACTCGCGCAACGTGAAGGACACTGGTGATCTCAACACGCGTCGCGAGTGAATAATGTATAACTTTCCGGGGTAATTACTGTTCGTGTATAGCGAACAGGTCAGCCCAGGCTCTTCGCATAACGCGAAGAACCGTTTTTTCACAAAAAGTTAATTAAATTTATTGTTTAGAAAAAAAATTTCTTTTATTACCCAAACCTCTACCAAAAATCGCAATCAAATAAATATATAAATAAATTTGGGATCCGCTCATGATATTATTTTAGTTGCCTAAGTAAACACGAAAACCTGCAAAAAGACTCAAAAACAAAAAAAATAACAAAAACCAAGGAAAGAAATAAAAAAAATAATACAAACTCTACAACTGGACTTTCACGCAGTTTCAATCAGGTGGCTTATGTTTTATCCATCCCATATCCAACCCGTTTAATTCTTTTCTTTCACCACTATTCATCAAGAAATAGTTGTGAATTTAAAAATACCTTTAAGAAATTCGAACGGGTTAGGCCACCTAATTCTCGACTTACCTAGACCAAACCTGAACTGTGGCGTGTACTGTTGGCCCATGTAATCACTAACCATCTCCCGTGTGTGGTCTGCTATAGTCTATCTTCCAGCCATCACTACATACAGACACTAAAACAAACACGATCACGGGTACCAGATATATAAAGAAAATAAAAGTAAAATAAAGCACACAAAATCAAAAAGACAAACTAGCACACAAAAAAGAAAAACAAAAACTGACTCAACACGCAAGCACACAAAAAGAAAATAAAAGCCTACGACTCTCTAGACACACTAAAAGCCAAAAGACTCAAATAAGACCAATCAATCAGTGAAGTCCCTAATCAAAGCTAGTTTCACAATCGCTAAGTGTCTGTCACAACCCGACCCAGGTGGGCCTGGTCGAAATACAGATTGGTACCAAACTTGCACAACGGAAGTAACAATTGTTCAATAATAATAATTTATACACTTTCTAGTTCTAAATTCATACAACTCAATAATAATAATTAAACTAAACTACTGTGGGGACGAATCGTGGCACTCGTCGAAGCATTCCCGGATGTATACTTCACTAGATCTCTACCGATGCTTAGCTCTAATCCTCAAGTAGCATAATCCCTGTATCATGTAGCTCTTCCAAAATGTCTACACGTTCCCTGAGCTCACCTATATATACCTCGTTCCTCGATTCCAATCCAGAAGTGGTACCTGAACACATGCTTAAAAATAGGTTTGGGTCAACAAATATGTTGGTGAGTCCGTGTTTTCGTAAAGCTGGTTTTAAAATAGGTTTATCGTTCCAAAAGCCAGTTTATCAGTTTACATAGTTTCTCACAAAAATAGTTTATTATTCCAAAACAAGTTTTTCCAAGTTAAAATGGTTCCACACATGGTTGCACTGGTGATGTACAAGTCACACCTCAATCCTGACACTGAATCCACTTACTCCCATTATGGATTCCCATGGCAGAATACGTGTCACAAATCTCAGTGGAGGGTTTTCCGGGCTTCCGGATCCACTGTGTGTGGGGGTTTCCCCAAGTAGCGCTACCCACATATTAAGCGGCCCAATTCCCTTGGGTTGATGAGTGTGAATGGTGTTGGGAGCACCTTGTCACATCACACTGGTTTCTCATAACACTGGTTTCACATGGGAAGCATGTATTCACCCCAAAATAGTTTAATAAAAGTAAAAGAGGGAAGGGACACGAACTCACCTGGATGCAATGCACATGAATAGCCTATGATAAACAAAGCGCCTGATATCCGGTACTGGTAATGTCCTGTTCGAATCCTAAGTTGACAATATTATTAGTATTGGGTTTTATTTATAAAGGTCACACGTGGGGACGAGCTCAAGCGTATGGTTTCGGTCAATACCGTTCTATGTTTTTCTGCTGGTTCAGACTTTGGTATGTATGTAATAGTGTACTCCGTCTACTACGTTTATTGGATTCGTCTCGTACTTTGTTTATTTTATAGTCCAAAGGTTGCATCTAGTAATTATATATGTCGTGTCTTCGGATTCAAGTCCCTAAAGTCAAGTTTGCTTCTTAATCCCGAGTTTAAAGTATTGTAACTTAGTATTCGTTTCATTGAGGTATATATTTTAGTCGTGCCTTACGAAGCATCCGTTTCTAGTTATGTCCGAGGTGTCGATGTCTACAGGTTCAATGTCCAACGCTTTGAGTCCTAAATTCAATATCACCACTATGATCTAAAATATATGATGTTCATGTCTTTATACTTCGTCGTGGATGTGATCTAGTCAAGTCCGAGTCCTTGATTTATTAGTATACCAAATCTAAGGTTTCAAAACCCATGTGTATTGTCACCATCGACTACATCCTATTCATTCATGTATTTACCCTTAAGATGTTGATTCCTAGTCTTAGTCTCAAAGGTTCAAGTGCCGAATCCATGTTCCTGTCATCAATATTAAGATTGGGTCTTTATGATCCAAAGTCCCTCCTTGTGCATTAGTGTCCGTGTCCATATAATCTCATATCCTAATCAATACTTCCCGTACTCAAGCTTAGTATTATCACTATCTCATATACATATGTACATCCATCTTAATGGTTCAAGTTTAGATAATTATTCCCAAGTGTCCAAGTTAACGTTGTTCTAGCATAGGTTGATTTGGGTCACACAAGCTCGAGAGTCCCACACGTGTCGTTTTGATATATAATATTAGTAGTTAGACAGTTTATAACTAACGTAATTATCGGGTTATCAGATGTGATTATACCTTTCTCTCGAACCTTGAAATGTTGACGGGTCTGACCCGGTCGACGACAGTTGACCGTTGTTGACCAGCTTAACTCTTGTTGACCAAAACTTATCCCGACCTTTGACCCGAACCCCTGATCCGAATCAATGTTCCTTACTCGCTACTTGAGTGCCACTCGTGACCACCATCGACTCCACCAAACAAACCTGACCAAACCCCTTCGTCTGCCACCACACTCAACACCACCATCCTCATCTCCTCCACAATACTCCACCTATAGCTTCATGGAAACCTTAATCGAACCCTAGTCTGATTTCAAACCACCGCCGCCATCATTACAGAACCCATCTGAAACCTAACCGTCATCTCTGTGATTGTTATTATACCCAAAATCGAACCAACATCATGACTCACACATAACCTCGAAGGGAAAAGGGGGTTGGTTGGTTTTGTACCTGTGATTGATGACACCGTCGTCGTCTCCTTTGCTTCGTCTTCTGTCTCTGCGTCTCTCTCTCTATCTAAATCTGGAAAGTGGGTGTAAGGGGGTGAGGATTGTGGGGTTTGGGAGTGGGTTCGCCGGAGAGCCGCCATGTCCGGCGGTGGAGTCCTCCGGCTCCTTCTTCCACCTTCCTTTATTCTTCTTCTCTCTCTCCCTCTCTTAACTCTTTCTCTCTCTAAAATCTCAGTATATGTGTGTGTAAACTAGTTTCAGCAGGTGAAGTTAGAGGTTTATAAAACACACTGATTGTGTGTGTATGGGTGGCGTTTGTATTAAGCCAAAAAGGAGAGGTTTGTGTGTCATCAAGGGGAGGACAAGTGTCCTCCTCTTGTGACTCACCCCTTTAATTCGGGTACGGGTTTGTATCGGGTATCGGTCTGGTCTCGAAAAATGTGTTTAATATTAATAGTTCATATCCCAACGGTTCGGTTTTTAGCTTTGGTATAATAACGTACTAATTATTATCCCTTTTATATTATTTACTCGTCACAGGTAATAATACTTTGCAAAAATTTTGGGCCCAGTAACTGGGTTGTTACATTCTCCCCCCGTTATTATAATTTCGTCCTCGGAATTATGGTTGGGGGCTATACTTCATACTTCAATTTCTTGTTTTCATAACTAGTTAAGGTTATCTTATCCTTAAGCGGTACTCATGGAAGCGAACCTATTAATCACAATTTGTCAAGATCTGTGTGGCTCTATTGAATTATAAGGAGTTCGCATGATCTACTACCAAACTGTTAAAATCGACACGATTTCTAAGATGTAGGTTTGAAACAAAAGGTTTATCTATCGACAAACTAAGGTTTCTTGGTTAAATTCCCAGTTCCATTTTTGATGTACCGTAGGTGTTTTATATATAGGGTGTACCGCAGCCAACCCACCACACCCTTGGTAACCTCGAAAAATGTACTAGAAATTTCAGAGATTAAGTTACGTTTTTGGTTTGATTCCTAATCTTGTTTCCGACACATCATTGATGTTTATATTTAGGGTGTACCGCAGCCAACCCACCACACCAATGATGTCTCTTAGACGTACTGGAAATCTCTCCAAAAACGTGATGGCAATATTCTTAAGAAATCCTAGGTGATCCTGGAGTTACTAGTCCTTAATAACCTTATTTTTGAGTCAAACACTTAAAACATGGTGTCATGATCTTATGTTATATCATTCTTATCCGCTTTATTGCTTAATATTCTGATTAACTCTATCTATACCGTCAGAGAAATGGTTGAACTCTTAAGTTTTTAAGGTTTTTCTAGGGTACATTGTGTAGGCTATGGCAACAAGTGGTCGACAAATACTAAAAGTTAGACGTGTTAACACAATATTTTATTCTGAGTCAAAATAAAGGGGTACACATTCCTTTGGTATTTTAAATCTTAACTTCTAATATGGGCGACTTTCCATCTATAAATGTTTTCCTTATTAAGGGCCGACTATATCATCGCATTCCTGTCTAATATTCTTCAAAACACTTATCGTGATCATAAACTCTCCCCCCGTTAGAACCTAACTACGTAACTCTTGATAATTCTTTTCTATATTAATATGTTCTTGAGCCAACCCAAAGGTTTTGACACTAAAGTAAATAAGATGATCAACTAGGATGAAACCTAAAGCAGTCAGAAAGTCTACTTAGAAACCTTCAACGGTTTAATAATCCAAAGACATTTGGCACTAATCTAAGGATATCACATGACACTAAGGTGATGGAACATATATTAAATCTTAAGAATACATCTCGCAGCGTTCAGTCTAGATTTCTTCAGATCGAGAAGGATTGAATATTCACGGTATCTAATGTTTTCTTACATCTGGGTTACTATCTTCTTAAATATTGCTCTGGATGTATTCTCTAGAACCTGCATTGTGATTACAATCCAAGACACTATACTTGACTTAATTCTAGGAAAGTCGTTACGAATCTGGTTTTGAATAAAAGAATCTACTGACCAATGGTTAAACTTGTAAGTTGGGTTTTGAATAAATCGAAGGATGCAACAAGTGATTCTATGCATAACTTATATTAATAAGGACAACACTATATAAGGTAGACTGTAACTATTGATTTAAAAAGGAAAACTTATCATATTAGGGGCATCTATTCACTCGGTCGATCGAGGTTCGTCTTGGTACTTTGAACTTCGTTCCAAATATAGCACTTAGTTTTGGTTAGGTACCTCGTTTCCATGGTTAGTTCATAACTTATCATAAAATTATGCACAAGTAATAAGGTTTATATAAACTTATGGCACACATATATATAAGTTAAAAGTAAAGGTATTACGACAGTCAGGGATGTATTGGTTCATATACTATTAAGCATTCCAAGTCGTAACACAAATAACGTATTTGAATTCTATCTTGGTTACATAAAATATATCGCAGACTTGTTACGACTCTAGATAGTTCATTTTGTCACAAAAATTTTATGGTCACTATGATCCACACCTAAAATTTCATCAACTCCTCGGATTTCTTAGAACTTTTCCATGCCTGTAAATTCACGATTACGTGATATCAAGTGTAATCGTCAATTTACCTCACAAAATTATTCTATAATTTCGTCGAAGTCATGAAATTCAGGTGTCAATCCGTGTTCATATACTGGTTACACTGGTTCTTAGTTGGTTTAAGCATTCCAGTGTGTTCAGGTACTCAAGTTTCGAATTATTTGCGACTACTTTGTCTGGTCTTATGCCTGTCCAAGGTATCTCCTAACTAAATAGTTCTCAAATCTTAAACTACGATCCTTCGGTCGTAGTCTAGGAATTTTCCGTAAGGGAAATCCTAGGGTGCTACAACCGCTGCTCTGATACCAACTGTCACAACCCGACCCAGGTGGGCCTGGTCGAAATACAGATTGTACCAAACTTGCACAACGGAAGTAACAATTGTTCAATAATAATAATTTATACACTTTCTAGTTCTAAATTCATACAACTCAATAATAATAATTAAACTAAACTACTGTGGGGACGAATCGTGGCACTCATCGAAGCATTCCCGGATGTATACTTCACTAGATCTCTACCGATGCTTAGCTCTAATCCTCAAGTAGCATAATCCCTGTATCATGTAGCTCTTCCAAAATGTCTACACGTTCCCTGAGCTCACATATATATACCTCGTTCCTCGATTCCAATCCAGAAGTGGTACCTGAACACATGCTTAAAAATAGGTTTGGGTCAACAAATATGTTGGTGAGTCCGTGTTTTCGTAAAGCTGGTTTTAAAATAGGTTTATCGTTCCAAAAGCCAGTTTATCAGTTTACATAGTTTCTCACAAAAATAGTTTATTATTCCAAAACAAGTTTTTCCAACTTAAAATGGTTCCACACATGGTTGCACTGGTGATGTACAAGTCACACCTCAATCCTGACACTGAATCCACTTACTCCCATTATGGATTCCCATGGCAGAATACGTGTCACAAATCTCAGTGGAGGGTTTTCGGGCTTCCGGATCCACTATGTGTGGGGGTTTCCCCAAGTAGCGCTACTCACATATTAAGCGGCCCAATTCCCTTGGTTGATGAGTGTGAATGGTGTTGGGAGCACCTTGTCACATCATACTGGTTTCTCATAACACTGGTTTCACATGGGAAGCATTTATTCACCCCAAAATAGTTTAATAAAAGTAAAAGAGGGGAAGGGACACGAACTCACCTGGATGCAATGCACATGAATAGCCTGTGATAAACAAAGCGCCTGATATCCGGTACTGGTAATGTCCTGTTCGAATCCTAAGTTGACAATATTATTAGTGTTGGGTTTTATTTATAAAGGTCACACGTGGGGACAAGCTCAAGCGTATGGTTTCGGTCAATGCCGTTCTATGTTTTTCTGCTGGTTCAGACTTTGGTATGTATGTAATAGTGTAATCCGTCTACTACATTTATTGGATTCGTCTCGTACTTTGTTTATTTTATAGTCCAAAGGTTGCATCTAGTAATTATATATGTCGTGTCTTCGGATTCAAGTCCCTAAAGTCAAGTTTGCTTCTTAATCCCGAGTTTAAAGTATTGTAACTTAGTATCCGTTTCATTGAGGTATATATTTTAGTCGTGCCTTACGAAGCATCCGTTTCTAGTTATGTCCGAGGTGTCGATGTCTACAGGTTCAATGTCCAATGCTTTGAGTCCTAAATTCAATATCACCACTATGATCTAAAATATATGATGTTCATGTCTTTATACTTCGTCGTGGATGTGATCTAGTCAAGTCCGAGTCCTTGATTTATTAGTATACCAAATCTAAGGTTTCAAAACCCATGTGTATTGTTACCATCGACTACATCCTATTCATTCATGTATTTACCTTAAGATGAATATTGCTTTTATTGATTCTAGTCTTAGTCTCAAAGGTTCAAGTGCCAAATCCATGTTCCTGTCATCAATCTTAAGATTGGGTCTTTATGATCAAAAGTCCCTCCTTGTGCATTAGTGTCCGTGTCCATATGATCTCATATCCTAATCAATACTTCCCGTACTCAAGCTTAGTATTATCACTATCTCATATACATATGTACATCCATCTTAATGGTTCAAGTTTAGATAATTATTCCCAAGTGTCCAAGTTAACGTTGTTCTAGCATAGGTTGATTTGGGTCACACAAGCTCGAGGAGTCCCACACGTGTCGTTTTGATATATAATATTAGTAGTTAGACAGTTTATAACTAACGTAATTATCGGGTTATCAGATGTGATTATACCTTTCTCTCGAACCTTGAAATGTTGACGGTTCTGACCCGGTCGACGACAGTTGACCGTTGTTGACCAGCTTAACTCTTGTTGACCAAAACTTATCCCGACCTTTGACCCGAACCCCTGATCCGAATCAATGTTCCTTACTCGCTACTTGAGTGCCACTCGTGACCACCATCGACTCCACCAAACAAACCTGACCAAACCCCTTCGTCTGCCACCACACTCAACACCACCATCCTCATCTCCTCCACAATACTCCACCTATAGCTTCATGGAAACCTTAATCGAACCCTAGTCTGATTTCAAACCACCGCCGCCATCATTACAGAACCCATCTGAAACCTAACCGTCATCTCTGTGATTGTTATTATACCCAAAATCGAACCAACATCATGACTCACACATAACCTCGAAGGGAAAAGGGGGTTGGTTGGTTTTGTACCTGTGATTGATGACACCGTCGTCGTCTCCTTTGCTTCGTCTTCTGTCTCTGCGTCTCTCTCTCTATCTAAATCTGGAAAGTGGTGTAAGGGGGTGAGGATTGTGGGGTTTGGGAGTGGGTTCGCCGGAGAGCCGCCATGTCGGCGGTGGAGTCCTCCGGCTCCTTCTTCCACCTTCCTTTATTCTTCTTCTCTCTCTCCCTCTCTTAACTCTTTCTCTCTCTAAAATCTCAGTATATGTGTGTGTAAACTAGTTTCAGCAGGTGAAGTTAGAGTTTATAAAACACACTGATTGTGTGTGTATGGGTGGCGTTTGTATTAAGCAAAAAGGAGAGGTTTGTGTGTCATCAAGGGGAGGACAAGTGTCCTCCTCTTGGTGACTCACCCCTTTAATTCGGGTACGGGTTTGTATCGGGTATCGGTCTGGTCTCGAAAAATGTGTTTAATATTAATAGTTCATATCCCAACGGTTCGGTTTTTAGCTTTGGTATAATAACGTACTAATTATTATCCCTTTTATATTATTTACTCGTCACAGGTAATAATACTTTGCAAAAAATTTTGGGCCCAGTAACCGGGTTGTTTACAGTGTCCCCGACAACGGCGCCAAAAACTTGATGTGCTATGTATGGTCTAAAAATATAAACTACCTAGACACCTAGTAATATAAAACAGACTCAGCTAAACTAGACCACACGACAGGCAAGTGTACCTATCAATGCAGTACAGACTAAGTAAGTCCGAGTATCGAACCCACATGACACTAATGGAAAACAAAACTAGACTCGACTAAGACTTAACAAAATTGGTTTATAAATGATTTAAAGGTTTTTTTATAATTAAATAAAATAAATAAAGTAAATAAAATAAGATACACAGACAGCAAGGATGACTGAGGAAAATATCAGGATTGGAAGGCAACTACCTAGGTCAAGAATCTTACATGTAAACTCACAACTCTCGGTAATGGAAAACTGAATGGATACCAGATTCTAAAGATAACTTAAGAAACCCTAAGACGTACTAGATTCCCTCGGGGTCTCACCAACACACCCTAAAGAATCCTAAGGGATAAAACACTGTCTATCTAGCTCGGATCACCTCCCGGTCTCACCTCACTACGAATGTAAAGGTACTCAAATGACTCGATCACCTCCCGGTCTCTCTAATCACAATCCACCCAAAGATGTAAAGGAGTAATTTAATTTGGTTAACTATGACTTGGAATTGCAAGAAACTAAAGACAACTAGGCTAGGATCACCTCCCGGTCTCACCCAAAACCTAACACCTAAAGCTCTTGACAACCCAACATTCCATCACCTCCCGGTCTCAAGAATGGAAGAATACTTAAGTCCTCTAAATTCTCTAATCAAGTTCCTATGGCTTTCCTGCACAAAACCATAAACTAAGCTACGAGCACAAAGCAAGCAACCCTAATAATCATCCAAACATGAAAGACATTCATAAGACGATTATGGAACTGTCAAAAATAATAAAATAGACTTAAGTATGCACACACATCATAATAAACATCAACCAAATCGTTACCAAAACATTAACCATTAAAAAATATCCATAAACCGAAAGTTATAAAATTAACATGTATTCATCAACAACCTAGGTAGTGGTTCAAGATTTAGCTACTCATAATAATGAAAAACAATAAAAACAAAGCTTCAAAAATATGCAAAGTCATGGTCTCAATATTCATAAACACAAAGTAAATAAATATAAAAACTAAAACTTTTAGTGATCGAACCCGTAGCTTTACTCTTGAACCCGTGCCTGCCTCCCCTTCAATTAATCCTCTCAACTCTAAAGCTGAGTTGACGTTCGAGATGTGTTCTTCTACGGCGGCTCTTTTTTTTCTTTTCTTCGATGATGCCCTTCGTAAATAATCATCTCTCCCTTTATATTATGTGATGCCTTCTAAATAATATTTTGCCGTAAAAAACTTTCGTGAACTTTTGACTTGGGCTATGGGCTACGAGCCCAAGTCATACCATCTTTTCTTTTTCTTTTTATTTATTTTATTATTATTATTATTATTATTATTATTATTATTATATTTTTGACTCGGGTGTACTTGGCTCGACCAAAGTTCTCGTTTATGCTCCAACGTCCATGACCACCTACTCTTAAGTGTTCGTGTCTCACTTAAAATTCTTTCGTTTTAAGCTCATTTTTTCACGAACACCTACAAAATAATTAAAATAATAAATAGATAATAAAAATGATACAAAACGAATAAAAACTTGACCAAATAATATACAAAATACATAGGAAAAGAGATGTGTTTTGCAACACATCACTTTCCAATAATTGTCCTTTCGTGTACTCTTGGACTCCAGGGGAGAGCACAGAACTGCTAGGACCTCCTCCTGGAAAAATATCCCCTGGCTATTTAGGTAGGGGTGAGGATTTGTGTTGGTACGTCGGGTTGCTGGTGAGGTAGTAGTTCCCAGCAACGGAGGACCTGGTGAGAGGGTGACAATAGGTTCTTCGTCATAAGACAACCTGACTTTTACCCCTCTGGACCTTTCCTCTCGCACATAGCCATTCAGGAGGTCTCGGAGTTGCAAGAAATTCTTCGTACTCCCTCCGGGGTGATGTCCATTCGTTCAATTGGTTGCAACACATCGTCTCTGGAGACGAATTAACGGCCCTTGAGGACGGTGGTGTTTGGTAGTTGAGCATGTTTCCTAGAGACGGTTCGACGTGTTGTCCGTCCGTTCCAGATGTTTCATGGCCTGTAACGTCACCAGAGGTGTGACTGTTGGCCGGAGTTTCTGATCCAGGTGGCTATCTCCACCAGTCATCCCAATAAGAGGTTACTTAGGAACAAATGGGACTGTAGAAACTCTCACAGTTTTGTTCAAAGTAGCGACAGCCCCACGGTGGGCGCCACTTGTTGCTACAACAAGGAAAATGACTGGGATTAGGTTAGGAGATGTTTAGGACCATAAGTTAGAGGTATTGTTAGGTTTAGATTTAGGTTTGGGTTTAAGTTTAGGGGATTTTCGAGCTCCTGAAAGGACCTGCACAAGGTAGCAGACACCGTTAGCCTTAACGCAGGAGGGGCCTCCTGCGTTTGGACTCCGGCGTGAGAATAAGTATGTATTCGTTTGGAGTTTGGGAAATAATGAAGTAGAGAGTATATGAGTAGAGAGAAGAAGTGAGAAGTGTGTGTGGAATGACAACCCAATGGTCTCCTTATATAGGCAGTGGAATTCTGCCCAGGAGCTCCCTCAGGGTAGCTTCTTTACTATACCTGGCTATGTTTGACCCTCTTTTAGTTCCCTGCAGTGAGACTTTGCCCATTTGGTATGTTTTCAGCTTTTACTATTTCCTAGGCAGGGCTTGGAGCTGTGTGATGTTTTGTCCCTGCCATAGTAATAAGCCAAAATACCCTTTTTACATTTCCAATGTTTTTACTGTTTGCTTTCTGCTCTGTAGCTACGCATGGCAGGCGAGCTGCCTTATATCAGCTCCAATAAGTCAGGCGACCTCTAATCAGTTTACTTTGCTTAACTTTTTTGACAAGGGACTTAAACGCTGTCGTTTTAGGACCCACGTCATCATAATGCATACATTATATCTTACTAGTTTGTGACATGTGATGGGACCCTTGTTGAATGGAAAGTGTCGTAAACAATACAAGTTTCTCTTTGAGCGACAAAGTTTCTCTTTAAGCATTCAAACCCAGACCACTTTAGTGGATGGCAAATCAACACCATACCACGATTGACTACTAGGTCGTAGTTCCTTGTCAAAAAATTTAATGTATAATGCATACATTGTATCTTTCTTACTAGTTTGTGACATGTGATGGGACCCTTGTTGAATGGAAAGCGTCGTAAGTAAGCAAATACATCCATATTGTTCAAATGTATTGACTTTAATCACCCCATCTTCGTTTTCGCAACATTTATTATACAACCGTACTATACTTTTATATTATAAGATTAATTTTGTGAAGGTTTGTTTAAAAGAAACAAACCTAAAGGGTGTTTTTGAGATAGTTTTTACGTCCTAATAGAAATCCTAGTATAAGTCAAATAGGTCTTTTATTAGATAAATATTATTGTTTAGATAATTGTTATGAATCCTTGTTAAGTTAGGATTCTAGGCTTGTAAATAGATGGATCCTTTGTACGATGCTGTTTGTTTTTTCTGAGGCAAAAGGTCTGCAGTCTGCAGACCACATCTGCACACATCTGCAGGGGAAGAGGTGGACTAAAGGTCTGCAGTCTGCAAGAGGAAGACTGTTTGTTTTTTAACTTCTGCAAATTGCTTAAATAAATTGAAATTTAAAATAAGCTGATTTTTTTAAAACAATCAATATTTTTTTCGAACATTTAAATTTAAATAAGAGGTCTACAACACTGAAAAACAACAATAACAATTTTTCAAATAATTTATTCCGTACTTGCATTAACTGCTCGACAATTCTCAAATAGTACCGTGTACTTCAACCTCTTCTTCATTAGCATCAACGTGCACATTGCTATTTCCTAACGACACATTCGGTTGATTGTATCCTGTGAAGAACTCATCGCTTAAGCCCTCTTTCCTTATAAAATTATGTAGCGCGAAACATGCAATGAGAATGTTCCTAAACAAACACACAAAAACATATATATTCACAACTAATACATACTCACAAAAAATCAAAATGTTTCATAAACATCTAATATAGACAAACATATATACTCACAATTAATATCAATCCCACCATCTAAACAAACCCACAAAAACATATATAAAGAAAAAAAACTGATTTAAAATCTGACTTTTCATAAAGAGTTGGTTGTAAGATTTCATCAAAGCATATAATTTTATACTCATTTTTATTATGATATAATTTATTAATATACTAAATGAAATTAACGAGAGTTTGTATGAAATGTGAACTAGAACACTAACATATATATGTGAGTCCCATCTTATTATTGAGTTAAAGTTCCACTAATTTAAAAACTGATTTAAGTCTGCGATGAAAAAATTTATTTAAAAAATCAGCCACAAAGATACAGCCACAAACATATAT
This sequence comes from Ambrosia x helenae, assembly GCA_030844895.1. Classification (NCBI taxonomy): domain Eukaryota; kingdom Viridiplantae; phylum Streptophyta; class Magnoliopsida; order Asterales; family Asteraceae; genus Ambrosia; species Ambrosia x helenae. The sequence goes on along the minus strand of JAUTDX010003771.1, from coordinate 9,337 downwards.
CGATTAAAGAAAAAGAAAACAAAAACAAGGGAGGAACACATATGTCAATTATATATCAATTAAAGAAAAAAAAGAGGACGGAGGAACATACCTGTGAGACACGTCGGGCTGGGCTAGGGAGGAGGGAGGCTGATAGGGTTTGAGATCTGTGTTTGTTAAGTTTTAATTGATAGAACACTAGTCTAATAAGATGAAGAAGAAAAATGGCGGGAAAATATTATTATTGAATCTGGCGGGAAAAGGAAATACAAGGTTCCAGGGTTGTGCCCTCTCTCACTGCATAGCAGGAGCCCAATTCAGCTAACAACAAACTCACTCCTATCCTCTCTAGCTTATTTCCTTACTATTTATAGTAATACCCAACACATTCTAGAACTTTCCTATAATACGCCTGATTATCCAGCTCATTCCCATCATTACTCCCACCTTCAAAACAGTCTTGTCCTCAAGACTGGAAGCGGCGGTGTCATCCGGTGGCCTGCCCTGCCCATGCACCACCCACAAATGACATGCTGTACTGTGTCGCTTATCTGCACAAGCAGCAACATAAAGAGGATATACAAATTCAGCCAGAAAATCCCTGACATATACAATAGGTAATAAACCCAACTCTCTTAGTAGAAGCATGTCATGATGCAATGGAGTTTTCCCTATCGCACGATTGCTTTGGGAAACAGAAAGCCAGGGTGGGGGACACCTGCTAGCTGATGGCAGCTGATACAAAAGCATACAAAGACAATAGTCAACAAGTATCTCCCTATTTTGAGATTCAGTAAGAAATCGGTCTGTTGCTACAAGTTCATCACTAATTTGAATTGAGTAGCATTCATTAATCACTGTGCCGCCTTTCCATCCAAGTCGTCTATCACCCATTTTGAACATAGATACCACCATAAGCAGGGGAAATCGGTTTGGAAGCATGGCGAACGTGTGAAGCTGCTGAGACACGAATGCAAGCCGATGAATTCCGCGAAACTATGAACGAGACCAGCAACTGGAGTGAGAATAAGCGGAAAGGACATGAAATCAGCTTGCACAATCGAAGCATAGGAGGAAGACTCAGGCAGAGAGGCTGGATCCTGCGCGACAAGCTGAACATTCCCACAAATGGGCCCAGATCTGGATAATATCGGCTCAAAACCCTTTGCGGCTCCACAACTTTGCCCACCACAGTGCCTGAGCCCAACATCCCTTGGGAGCAGTCTGATATGACTTCATTAACGCTATGTGACATCAAACAGCCCTGGTCCAATGAGTTTATCAGATCTGGAAATTATAGTCTTCAATGGAGCTAAGAAGGACGGAGAATTAGGAAGAGATGACGGAGATCGCAACAAAAGGAGCTGTAGAACTACCTTGACCAACCGAAATTAGGTCAGATTTGGACCTAATAGAAACCACGTGAGTACCTGGAGTCGATAATGGAGAAACAGAAACTGAAGAACGTGAATCTGTATGACTAGTCGACATCAAATGTCCATAGCCACTCAAGCGTTTTTCAGATCTGGAAACGAGCGCCTCCAATTGAGCTAATAGAGATGGAAATGGAGATGGAGAAATAGGACCTGAGAATCCAGATCCAGATGAACCAGCAACATACTTCTTCTCCTGCTGCTGCATCCAGCCTAGAACAACCTTCCGAAACTCACTGGATTCAATCCGATCTTCATCCAGTGATTGCAAAGTGTTGCGGATCTCTGCTACATCTCTCTGAAGCTGGTTGATCTGATTCTCCTGGATATCCAATCGAGCAGAGGAACAGGTTTCCATTTGAAGACAAAGGCTTAATCGGCAGGTCAAGGGCAGGTCGGACCAATGATAGGGTTTCAGATCTGTGTTTTGTTAAGTTTTAATTGATAGAACACTAGTCTACAAGATGAAGAAGAAAAATGGCGGGAAAATATTATTATTGAATCTGGCGGAAAAGGAAATACAAGGTTCCAAGGCTGTGCCCTCTCTCACTGCATAGCAGGAGCCCAATTCAGCTAACAACAAACTCACTCCTATCCTCTCTAGCTTATTTCCTTACTATTTATACTAATACCCAACACATTCTAGAACTTTCCTATAATACGCCTGATTATCCAGCTCATTCCCATAAGAGGCGGCGCTGGGGTGGGAGGAGGAGAGAGGCGGCGGGAGGTGGTGGTTGGGTAGGGTTTTGAGAGGATGAAGGATGGAGGAGCTCTGCTTGTGTTTTGTGTTGTGTGAGAAGTGGTTAAAAGAGGAGGGATCATGTCTGCTTGAGGAAGAGGTGAGGAAGATGTTTTTAAGTGAGATGTCTTCTAAAAACAAACAATCTGCGCGTCTCAAATGTCTGCCCGCGTCTGCACGGCGCAGACATAAGTGGTTAGAAGCTCTTTTCATGAAAAAACAAACACCCCCTTAAGTCTTTAAAATCATATCCACATCACATCAAATAATAAGAGCAAGTTTTGGCTTAATCAATTGTGTCTTTGTTGACAATATTCCAATAATTGGTATCAATAGCTTAGCGGTTTGAGAGTCGTTTTTGGGAAGGAGGCGTAGCCCTCACGGGCTGGAACTACTGGTTGGTCGAAGATAATGCCGTCGGCAATAGAAGGTTACGATTGTAGCCATAGTCACGGGTAATGCAATAATAGTCCATGGATAAATCAAAGAGGCGAAGACGGTTGGTTGTGGTTTTGGAAATCAAAGGTTGAAAAAGGAGCATCAACATGGTGGTCACGTGCAAAATTTATGTGGTCTAATCGGAAAAAATGAAAAATAGATTGGCAAATTAAAATAAAAGGAGCGTTTTATTCTGAGTAAATAAGTGACTACTTTGACTTTATTTTCAAAGTTGGTTAATCTAGTGATGTTTGCGACGGTTACAAGTTTGCGACGGTTACAATTAAGGTTGTACAATAGTAATGTCGGTAGAGGGTAGTGGCTATGACGTGTAGTTTGGGACATTTGTATTCACGAATGAGGCGGCGATGGAAAGCCGAGTGCAAACCGAGTACTCACCAACCGGAAAAACCAACGGGCGTGTCACGGGAAAAACGAAAGAGCGGGGAGCTACGGAATTCGTTTGACGACCGAAAAGACGGAATAACGAGGTGTTATTGTCTTTGTTTGTAGTTGATGTTCATGGTGGTGAACGGTGGTTCGGGTCAACCGTACAACGTGGAATACCATTTGGGAAGCGGCGATGACCATCAATGGTGATAAACTTCATAGCACTAACAAGTTTCAATCTAGGTAAGATCAAGACCTGGTCCTTCCCGCCAAGGATAAGAATGGAAAACTAGGTTGTTCTTTTTGGCAGATGGTATCTGATCGGAATTTGCAAATAGACAGACGGAAGAAGATTTGACAAAGCGCGGTGCTTTGAATCTTGTCGTGTCTAGCAAGGAAAGAAGAAAATGGAAGAAGTGGGGAGCTTGTTTTTTTTCTTTGATCGGTGGTCAAGAACGGGGTAGTTCCGGTGACCCGGAAGAGGGAGATATGAATTTGGTCCAAGAATTGAAGTTGTCAACAACAGTGCGGATGTGAAGAAACGGTCTAATTCAAGATTAAGATGGAGAATGAAGACGTTAATCTTGAATTAAGAGATAAAGATCAAGACTCAAATGGAAGCGGAGTTTGAAATGAGTGATCTTGGAAGGTTACATTATTATCTTGGCATGGAAGTAATTCAAGGTTCTAAAGGAATTGTGCTCAAGCAAATTCAAGTGGAACATATAAGCGGAATCTACAAAGGGCGGATATTCTCACTAAAGCTTTGCCAAGGTTGAAGTTCAATGAGATGAAAGGACTCATTGGAGTCACAAGATTAGGAGGGTGAATATAAGATTAATCTTGTGAAAGTTTGTTTAAAAGGAACAAACCTAAAGGTGTGTTTTTGAGATAGTTTTTACGTCCTAATAGAAATCCTAGTATAAGTCAAATAGGTCTCTTATTAGATAAATATTATTGTTTAGATAATTGTTATGAATCCTTGTTAAGTTAGGATTGTAGGCTTATAAATAGATGGATCCTTTGTAAGTCTTTAAAATCAGATCACATCAAATAATAAGAGCAAGTTTTGACTTAATCATTGTGTCTTTGGTAACAATATTCCAACATATATAACACATTTGATAAGGTCCCAAAATATTTGTAGATTTACCCAGCATGTTGCTCATAATTATTCTATCCGTTGGGTTGCTCCGGTTCAGTTTTGCATCAATAAACACAACTTGTCTTTCCGCTGATGAAGGTCTGTAATACATCGTTATCCTCGTGATGAGGTGTTAGCAGTGCTTATTCAAGTTAATCTGCTTATTATCTTTTAATATAATTTTCTAAAATCTTTTTTTTTTTTTTTTTTTGAAGGGCTACTTTCATTAAACACAGCAACGGGAATCTTCAAGGCGGAGAAACCCGAGCGAAAACCAACAACGTTACATTACATCAATACAAAACTTTTGCCATCCTTTCCAATCCACTCTATTATGGTTACCCCTACTATTATACCAAAGAAAACTAAAAGACTTAATATCCGACATAACTTTGGTGATCGACACTTGAGACCCTTGAAAAATCTTCTCGTTTCGAGACTTCCACACGCACCAACAGGCAACCATAAAAATCCCGCGAACCGTCTCCTTCTTTGCAGCAGACAGACCAAGCTGCGTAACAACTTGCTGCAGGTCCTGGACGGAAAAAAGCACCAGCGGCGGAAGACGGCACCAATTCGCCACAGCGACCCATATCCCATTCGTAAAACGGCAACCAGTAATCAGATGCTCAGTTGTTTCGTCTGCAGAATCGCACAAAACGCAGCTTTTATCCCCAACCTGGACACTTCTTTTCTGCAACTCCACTTTCGTAGGGAGGCGATCCAACCAGGAACGCCACATAAATAAGTTGCACTTCGCAGGAACCCACTTGCACCAGCGCAATACATTAGCGTTAGTCTCCAAATCTGCTTCGTTACACCACTGTTTAGTGTCTTTAACACTCAAATTCTGCACTAAGCTCTTATTCCAAGTCCAGCGATCCGAGTTAGAAGACAGCTGAGTGCCCGAAACCATCCGACAACATAGGACCAGCTGCTGCGTTTCCTGAACAGTACTCGGGTAGCGCTTCCAACCCCAAGACATCGCCCCATTCAGATTATTCCGACCCAGTCTATCTGACACGTAGCAGTTTTTATTCGCTTCTAACCTGAACAAGTCCGGAAAAAGCAACCTGAGAGGAATCCGATCTATCCACGAATCAATCCAGAACTTGATATCCTCCCCGTTTCCCACCTCCCCTTGAATGAGAGAATTGAAAGAAGACCCATTGATCGCCAATCTACTCCCGCATTTAACGATAACATTCCACACCCCTTTAACAGACGGGTTACAAGAAATAACTTGGTATCGCCGTGAAGAACCATGAATCGCGTCGACCACTCTTCGCCAAATCGCATTAGGTTCCGACTTGTACCTCCATATCCATTTCAATAAGAGAGCATTATTCGCATCTTCCAGCTTTGTTAAACCAAGACCACCATTCTTTTCGCTTTGGTGACTATATCCCATCTCACCCAATGAATCTTATTGACGTCTATGCTTCTCCCCATAAGAACTTTTTAACCATAACCTCAAGCACCTTTCTAACCCCAACCGGCATCTTGAATAAAGCGAAATAGTAAGTAGGGAGACTCTCCAAAACAGATTTTATAAGAACCACTCTACCGGCCATAGAAAGCACTTCGCCTTCCACTTAGAAAGGCGGTTCCTAAACACTTCCACAATAGGCTCCCAACTTGCAAGCCTATTCATGTTAGCACCAACTTGAATACCAAGTATTTGAAAGGGAGCACACCCGGGGAACAACCCAACTCCTCGCTTTCCATTTCAGATCATCCCCATTCGTTCCTATACCAAATAACGTGGATTTGTTTGATGTTTATTTTCAGCCCTGAACACAGATGGAAAATCCGCAAAATTCTTTTAAGAACTTTAAAGTTCTCCTCCGACCATTCCCCCATTAATCATGGCATCATCCGCAAACAAAAGATGCGTCAAACAAGGCCCATTAGCAGGAAGTTTAATACCCATAAAAACACCATCATCGCTCGCTTTTTTGATAATACCCGATAAAGCTTCCATGGCAATAATGATAAAAATGGGGAGATAGGATCTCCTTGCCGCATACCTTTCTCACACGAGAATTCAAAAGTAGGCGACCCATTCACGAGCACCGAAGATCTAGCCGAGGAAAGCACCCACGGATCCAACCGCACCAAGACTCAGGAAAACCCATTTGTCTCATGACCATCAGAATGAAGCCCCAATTGATATTATCGTACGCTTTCTCGAAATCAATTTTAAACATGAACACCTGTTTTTAGATCGTCTGGCCCAAGCCAACACTTCACTCACGACCAAAGGCCCATCTAGAATATATCTCCCGGCTATGAACGCCGTTTGATTTTCATTTATCACTTTATCCATCACCTTCTTAAGCCTGCACGCGAGAACTTTGGAGATAGCTTTACTAATCACCCCAACCAAATTAATGGGTCTATACTCTCCCAAACTGACAGGGGCTTTATTTTTCGGAATTAACGTGATGAATGAAGACCCAACTCCGCGTCTGATAGAAGCATTATGAAAAAAGTCTTCAAATATCAAATTAAAGTCCTGCACAAAAGACACCAATATTTTTTAATAAAACGAAAGTTGAACCCATCCGGGCCCGGGCTTTATCGCTACCACAAGAGAAAACAGCTTCCTTGATTTCAGCTTCAGAAAAGGGAGCAATTAAACCTCCCACATCAACATCCGAAAGCTGCTGAAGCCCGTGACACTGTAACATCGGCCTATCCACCATATCTTCAGCAAACTTGTCTCGAAAAAACCGCAGAACCTCTGTTTAATCACGTTAGGTCGAGTCTCCCACGCGCCGTTAATCAAGAGACCCGGAATAGCATTACTGGCCTTTCTACTGTTGATAATCCCATGGAAAAACGAAGTATTTTCATCACCTTCTGCGGCCCACTTGACCCGGGATTTTTGTTTGGCGTCTTTGTACCTCCACATCTCTAGTTGTCGAAGCCGAACCGAACCTTCTTCAAAAATCCAGATTTCCTCCTCTGCTAGAGAACGATCTTCCATAACTAATTGGATAGAATCCAATTCCTCACGCAAAACAGTTCCTCTTCGGCCCTCTTTACTTTTAATTCCTTTAATCCAAGCCTTTAACTTTTGTTTAACCCTTTTAAGTTTCTTCAACAAACATATATCAGGAGGACAATCACTATCTCGAACATCCATGCAAGCTAATTCGACCACCTTATCAATACCGTCCCTCCCAAGCCACGAGTTGTAGAAACGAAACGGTTTAGCACCAAAGTTCCGGAAAGCAACCTTAAGAATCAACGGACAATGGTCGGATAATTCTCGCGAAAGCGCCCGGTACTCCCGCATTCGGCCAATCGAACACCACGCTAGGAGAGACAAGAATACGGTCAATACGGCTTAATTTGTCTCCAACACAATAGGTGAATTTACGACCCCTAAGAATGAATTCGGACAAGCCAATATCTTCTATAAAACTCGTTGAACTCCTTAGAAGCGACCGCGTTAAATTTAGAGTTCTTGCGCTCATCAAAATGTCTAACACAATTGAAATCACCACCAAGCACCACATAATCGTTACTGAAAACGTTAACCTTTTGATTGCATCCCAAACCCGTCTTTTATCCACCAATTTATGAGGAACATAAATGTTCCCAAACGAAATACTTTTGCATTCTCTTTCAAGTAAGCCGTAACAAACAAGTAGTTCTGCTGCTTCACTATATGGACGTTATCGAGCATCTTTTCATCCCAAATCGTAAGAAGACCCCCTGACCTCCCATTAGAAGGAACCCAATCGAACCGGAAATCATCATTACCCCATATCCTCCCCATGTTAACCCCTTCTAAAGACACTAACTGAGTTTCTTGGATCAAAACGAGATTACCTTCTTGTTCTCTACGTAAATTGCGTAACCAATCCCATTTTCTCTCTTCCCCCAACCCACGCACATTCAAAGAGACCACATTCATTGATGAACAACTTGAGAGCCTTCTTCCCGAACCATCTTGGATACCATGTCTTCAAACGCATCAATATTAGTAGCTCCCAGCTTACCGCCTAACAAAATAGTCGCTTCCACCTCCTTGTTAATTTCGTCAATCCGTTCACCATTATCTATACCTGCGCAAACACTCGAGCACTCTTTATTCAAGTCCGGCGTACAAAACACTTCTTGAACCATTTCATCGTTAGCCGCTTGGGCTTGGACAGGCGTCGCGAAACTTTCTTGGACCTCAACTCTAGCCGTCTGAACTTGGGCCGGAGTACCATAAACGTTGGAGATAAACCGATCAATGTCAAATAAGTCTTCGTCACCTCTAGCCTCTTCTTGGGTCTAACCTGACCCACTTGGAGAAACGGACAAATTCCTTCTACCTTTTTTCTTAAACCCTCTCACTTTTTTCTGCACAAATTGCCAGTACTTCTCTAAAATCTTTTCTTTATTGAAAAAGACTGTTTTTATTTTATTTGTAAGCAGTGGTTTGTTTAGGAAGTATCATGCTCTTAAAACCTCTTGTCACCTAGATTAATGCGCAGTAATCCGAGTAATAGTTATAATAAGAAATCCTAAACACTACTCGACTAGTAGGTATGAATTAGTCTATGACGATTCATTTTTTTTGAACAGCTCTCGGGCCAGGACTATACAAGGTCAAAGCTCAGTCGACACGGGATTCAAACCTGAGCACTCCAAGGTGGGAACCTCCAAAGGAGTAAACCCCCCTACTCCACCACTAGGCTGTGGCTTCATTGGTAGTCTATGAGATTGTAAGGAACTTAGGTAAAGATTGGGATTTCCAGGGGCGTTCATGTTGTGATTGGGTTGGTACTTATAATGGCTCATATGAAAATATTGTACGTTGCGACTGTGAACAAATCACTGTATGCCATGTTACTAGCATGTAATTTTCTTGTCCCTATACACTCTCGACTGAATTATATTTGGGGTTGTGGATTCATACACCCCTACTTTAGAGTTCATACACCCGGCCCACACCATACACCAATAGAAAGCTGCCACATATCCCGAATGTGATGTCATACACCCTAAATATAATGGCACGGGGTGTATGAATCTAGAAACCCTTATATTTAAAAAAATGTTATAGAACATATTATGTCGTCCCCATCATTTGGTGGAGTGGCATGGGAAAATAAGATATAGTTTTAGGTCATTTGGTCTCAAGTTCGAATCTGATCCAAAGGGGTTTTACTGCAGTAGTCGGGCATTTGAGCGGTGGGTTTTTTTCCC
>JAUTDX010003770.1:0-40224 GCA_030844895.1 Ambrosia x helenae | reverse complement strand
CATCATTGTTGAGGTGGTTGTTAACTGTTGCTTATGACTCCTCCATGAAATTGGTCAGCCTGCAAGCATAAAGATGTACCCCGAAGTTGATTTCTTATCACCTTTGCATTTAGAACAAAGCCAGAATCAGAATAGCCCACTACTTCCAAGTTATCAGATCTTCTGTATGTCAATTTATAGTCTTCCGAGTCCTTGTAGATATCGCAACCACTTTCTTTGCTGCTTTCCAATGATCTAGGCCGGGATTAGATTGATAGCAGCCCTAGCATTCCAGCAATATATTCGATATCTGGACGAGTGTAGTACTTGAGCATACATTATGCTTCCAACTACAGAAGCATAAGGTATCAATCTCATTTTCTCTTTTTTCTACCTCTGTTTTGGACATTGAAAAGACCCCAAAACATCTCCTTAACTATTGGAGCTATTGATGGAGAGTAATGTTGCATGTTATTTCGTGCAAGAACCCGATCGATGTGTATCATTTTGGGATAAACCTAATATCCCATTGGTACGATCTCGGTGTATTTCGATGCCTATCACATAAGAGGCTTCCCCAAGATCCTTCATGTCAAATGTTTGCGAAAGTAAATCGCTTTGGCTCATGTGACAAATCTAAAATATCGCTTGCCAAAAGGATATCATCCACATAAAGGACAAGTATAGAAAATTTTCTCCCACCATTTTGAGGTAGGTGCATTGATCACTTGATTCTTGATAAAACCTTGTTTCTTCATAATTTCATCAAATTTTAAGTACCACTGTCGTGATGCCTGTTTTTAACCCATATATGGATTTCCTAACTTACAGACTAAGTGTTCTTCTAACCTTCAGGTTTAAAAGCCTTTCGGTTGAGTCTATGAACACATCCCCATGTAAGTTCACATTAAGGAATGGGAGGTTTCAACACTCCATTTGATGTAACTCTCAAATCAAAATGAGCTACTAATGCCATAACGATCCTTAGAGAATCCTTCCGTGTAGACAGGTGAGAAGGTTTCTTGATAATCAATTCCCTCTTTTTGAGTATTAGAATTTAGCAACCAATCGTGCCTTATAACGTTCGACGTTTTCCATTTGGGTCTAATTTGGTTTGGAAGACCTATTTACATCCTAGGGGTTTCACACCCTTGGGTAATTCAAACCAATTCCCAAACACACATTCTTTTTCATGGACTCAAGCTCATCAATCATAGCTATATACCATACAGAAGATTTGTTACTATTAATGGATTCATTATAAGAGGTTGGATCATTATACTTTCCTAAATCCAAATCAGCTTCATTAAGGTATGTTACATAATAATCATCAAAATTAGTGGGCCTTCTTGGCCTTGATGACCTCCTAAGCTGCTTTTCGAGTTCAACAGGTTCATTAACTGGTTCAGGGATTTGGTTATGCTCTTGTGAGTTTGATGTGCCTTCATATTAGGAATGTCAAGAGCATTAATTTCTGAGGAAACATGAGGTGGTGTAGTGCTATGTACAAGAGGTGTAATAGGAGAGTAACTCTGAAAAAACCCGTATCCCACCTCCTCTTGCACTTCTTGGAAATCAAATACTTTAGTTTCACTGCTCTCACTGACCATAGAGTCCTCTAGAAAATCAGAAATTCGAGCTTCTACTATGCGAGTAACATGTGAAGGGCAGTAAAATCTATACCCCTTTGATCGTTCGGAATATCCTATAAAGTAGCAACTGACGGTCCTCATGTCAAGTTTCTTTTCACAGGATCATAAAGTTTAGCCTCTGCGAGGACAATCCCATAATTTTCATATACTCTAAGTTTGGCTTCCATCCTGTCCAAATCTCAAAAGGAGTTATGGGACAGATTTTGAGGAAGGAACCAGATTTAGTATATGAACGGCTGTCTTTAAGGCCTTAGTCCATAAAAAGTTTGGCAAATTCGAGTTTGTTTCCAACATACTTCTTACCATATCTTGAAGGGTCCTATTTCTTCTCTCAGAAACACCATTCTGCTGAGAGTACCCAACATGGTAAATTGGTTCATTATCCCATGTTCCTTACAAAAAGTAACGAAAGGACCAGGAGCTTGACAATGTCTGTATGTCGACCATAATACTCGCCTCCTCTATCTGATCTCACGACTTTTATCTTACGGTTAAGTTGATTTTCAACTTCAGCCTTAAAGATTTTAAACATATTGAGTGATTCAGATTTTTCTTTAATCAAATACAAGTACATGTACCAAGAATAATCATCTATGAAAGTAATATAAGACGTATGCCCAGTTATGCTAGGTGAAAAAGGTCCACAAATATCGTGTGTATGAGTTCTAATAATCCAGAACTTCTTGTGGCACCCCTTTTTATTCTTATCTGTCGTTTTTTCCTTTAATACATTTAACACATGTTCCAAAATCACTAAATCAAGATTTGGTAGTTCACCATCCTTCACGAGCCTTGACATTCTGTCTCGTGAGATGTGGCCTAAACGTTCATGCCACAACTTGGATTGATGTTTCCAAATCATGCTTTCGTTTTCGTTTTCGATTTTGTTTGTTGATGTTTTCATTTACGTTATTTGACAACAATGATTTTGAGAAGCTATCATCTAGTTCTAACTTATAGAGACTTCCATCCAGATGACCACAACCAAGAACTTGGGAATTTAAACTAATAGTGACCTTTCCATGCCCATGTAAAACTTCATAACCATCATTGTCTAACTTCGGTACTGATACTAAATTCTGAGTAATTTTCTGGTACATATAATGTATCATAAAGTTTAATAAAATGACCAGTTTTCATAATAAGTTGCATGGTTCCTACGGCCTCAACTTCAAGTTCTTCCACTCCTCCCGTTCTAAGTGTTCTTGGTTTCTTTACAGCCTCTGGATTGTAAGGAATCCCTGTATGGAATTGGTTACATGAACCATTGAACCAGAATCAACCCACCATGTGTTAATTAGTACATTAATATTAAAGGATTCAATTATAAAAAATGCTATGGGTACCTTTCTTAATCAGCCATTCCTTGAACTTCGGGCAATCTCGTTGCATGTGCCCTTTCTTATGGCAGAATTTGCAATGAGTCTGACCCTTGGAGATATTAGGGCTAGACACGATAATTGTATTAGCCTTTTGGACTTTAGAACTTTCTCCTTTAAAATTTCCCTTCCTTTTTGTTGACTTTAGTGGTAGTAACGTAAGCAACCTCTGGTTGTTCTAGTTTCAGACGTTCTTCTTCTTGCACACACATTGCTATCAACTCACTCAATGACCATTTATCCTTTTGCGTGTTATAGTTGATCTTAAAAGAATTAAAAGTGCACTAGAAAACCATCACTTATTTCCATGTCTAATCCCTTTAACTTATGGGCTATGTCACTCATCATCATTATGTGCTCACACACCACTAGTCCATTCATACTTTGAGGTGAGCATCTTTAGAATTAAAGAACTCGCGTGTGTGCTTTAGAAGATCAACTGAATTTAGATACTCTTTGGCATTCTCCAAATCAGGTATAGCTCCCCTAATGGCACTTAAGATGGAATTCTTGATAACAATAAGAGACATTCTGTTTGACCTCTCCCACTTTTCATGCGTTAATTTTTATCTGCAGTGCTTTTCAGCATTAAGAGCAGCGGGAACGTCATGCCTCTAAGGCATAATCAAGATCCACCATCCAAGAGTAAGTCTAACCGTATCCCTCCATGAGGCAAAATTTGCCCCAGTCAGTAGTTCAATTCTAAGGGTTAGGACTAAAAGTGGATGCTAGATCAATACATATAGAACAGTTGAAGTAAGCTTATTAGGGGTAATCAAGTAAAGTAGACAGAATAAGTACATTGAAGATAAAAGTCTATTATAACACCAAAAAAATAGACTAATTTAATGTTCTAACTAAATTTTTGGCTTCGCTTTGGCTCTGACCAAATTTTAGGCATTATGAACGTATATATAAATAACATATTGTCTTGATGTTCTACATTAACTTTGGCTTCGCTTTGGCTTCGCTTTGGCTTTGACCAAAATTTATGTATTATGAACATTCATAATAGACTGACTTTATGTTCTACCTGAATTGTGGCTTCGCTTTTGCTTTGACCAAAATTCAGATATTATTAAACATATGTAAATAGTAAGCTGACTTAATATTTTGCCAAACTTTGGCTTCGCTTTGGCTTTGACCAAAATTTTGACATTATGAACATACATAAATTATGAAACGGCTTATATGTTCTACCTAAATTTTGGCTTCGCTTTGGCTTTGACCAAAATTAAGATTATTATGAACAAACTTAGCTATAAAGTAAAGCACATAAAAATGACATAACACCTTTGGGCAAGATATGAAATATCTATGTAAGTTATGCTCATAAATCACTATGTGTATCATCAAACCAGTAGCATCATTACATAAAATGATACCATTTAAAAATTCAATGTTAAACAAAAGATGTACTATTGATTTAATCATCTAATATGTCATTGAATTCATCATTATATAATTCTATGTCAAGTTTTATTTTTAACAAATATCAACTAAAATTATGGGTTCCATTTTTTTCTTTTTTCGTATTCAGTTCATCCGCATTAATGAGTTCGTAAATACAATTGATTTGTAGAAGCTTATGAAAAGAAAACCTTTTGATATAACAAAACCCGTTTATATGCCACTGAGCAAGTGATTTAAGGATTAATCCACTAAATTTTGTTGAACCAATTAAACTTCGAAACTATTTCTTGATTATATATATATGGAAACCTAACTTGTGTTATGAAAACCACTGAAAAATTATTATTTTATTATGAAAAAAAATAGGGTATCTAATATACACATTTTTAAGTGTTTTTATAAAAAAAATAAAAAAAGTGCCGAAGATTTTTTTTTTTAAAAATATGCAACATTTATGTTTTTTAGTGTTACACATTTGTTATATAGGTTTTACATCATGTAGTATTGTTTTTTTTTAAATCTTCGGCATTTTTTGGTTTATTGATAAAACCGCATAAAAATGTGTATATTACTTATCCTAATTGTTTTTCAAAAAAAACCAAATTTTTACATAGGGTTTTCTTATCCGGAGTGGGTGTGTGTTTTTGTGTGTGTGTGTATGGTGAGGTTAGTGTACAAATGTCATATTTCGTGAGAAGTGTGGAAAGGACTAAGTATGATATGTAAGCATCATATTTTGGACCTAGTCATGATATTTTAGATTGCTTAGATTAAAATAACACCTAACATAACAATTAAAAACACAAAGCAATTTATTTTAGGCTTAAAACACCATGCCAAGAAATCAAGATTATGCGTTTAAATTGTTGTCTTTTAGCTGTGTTTTAAATTCTGTGGATATAATTCATTTCAATGTGTTTTAAATTTTTATGTTTGGTGTTGTTCTACTAAAAAACAACTTTAAAACATGATGCCTACATGTCAATTCTTAATCATACTCATACTTCTCACAAAATATTGTCTTTGTACACGAACCTTTACCTATATATATATGATTAGGATCCTTTAGGAACATGCTTGAGTTAAGAAAAGTAAAGAACCCATTTCAGCCGAACCAAACCAAACCATACCATACCATTAGAAACGGTTTGGTTCCGGTTTTGTTTCACGGTTTGGGCTTGTTGGGCCTTTATGTGTACAAGTTGTCCCGATTTCGCACAAAAAGGTCCAAATTTCAAGACATCATAAAATTGTCCACAATGCTTAAGTTGTTTAACATAAATGCCTTTCTAAATAGCTTAAAATGTAGTTCAAATATATATATAAATATCTCTAAATACATCGATACAGAGGTGTTAGATTTGGTTGAAAATTTAGAATTTAGAGAAATAGAAAAACTCATATAATATGAAATGGTTTTAGCATACTTTTGTTTTGCATTAAATTACTTATATGTTATAATAGATTTATTTTATTAATGTCTATATATAATATGAAATATTAAAAATACTAGAATAAATTCTTACGATCCGGTCCGGTTTTATACGGTTGGTTTTCGGTATAAACCGCAAACCAAACCAAACCAAACCGTTCGTTGCGGTTTGAAAATATTGAAACCGAGCCGACCGAAGGATACGTAAAATAACCGACCGTGAAACCAAACCAGTAACCGGTTTAGGCAGTTTCACGTTTGAAAACCGAACCGTGAACACCCCTAATTTGATCCCATCATTTCTCTCTATATCACCCTACACACACAAAACCATTTTCACTCTCTCTCTCTCTTATTTCACACACACACACTCACTTACTGCAACTAGAGAGATAATGAGGAGTCGATGAGAGGGGATGACCGAAGAGAGAGAAAGAGTCAGAGGAGAGGAACCGGTGACGGTGGTATGGATCCAGATCTGAAGAACTAGAGAGAAAAGGAGCCCGAAGAGAGAGAAACAGCAAGAGAGAGAATGAGGAGTCGATGAGAGGGATGACCGAAGAGAGAGAAAGAGTTAAAGAGAGAGAGAAACAGGCAGAGGGAGGAACTAGTGATGGTGTTGGGGTTCAGACGGTGGTGCTGGGTGATGAATGTGGGAGGGAGACGATGTTTGGATTTCTTCTTATCCGATTTCAAACATTTTTTGTTTGGTTCTTCGATTCTGTTTTCAGACGGTGGTGCTGGGAGATGAACGTGGGAGGGAGACGGTGTTTGGGTTTCTTCTGATCCGATTTCAAACATTTTTGTTTGGTTCATCGATTATGTTTGTGGATCGATTTTTAATTTCATCTGGTTTATGCAAGCTTTTATTCTAAGGTTTGTTTAGTTTGAGATAATTATTTTTTGAATTTATTTCTATGTATTGTTTCTTTAGTCAGTTTTAGTAATTTATTAGAATTAGAATTTAGTTTATATTTCTTGTTTGAGTTTCTTCAACATGATTAGTTAAGTCTCTAATCTCATTTAAAGTTGGTCAAATTGTAACAATGAACTATATCATGGCAAATCTCATTTGGGTTGTTTGGTGCTTAATTTTCCATCTCATTTTCATTGACTAAATTTTGGTCTTTCAAAGTCAAATCTTGTCAACCTTTAGTCTTATTCTAGGGTTAGAGAATTGAAAGATGAGGTTTCCAAGATCTTTATATATTTATGTGGTAACAATCGAATCTGACTTCCACTGGTTTTTTATCTTGTGCCATTAGATTTTACATTGATGATTTTATGCGCAAGTTTGTTGTGTTACACTGGTGTAAATTGTTTTTACACTGATGTAAATTGGTTGCCTTATGTAACTCTAATTTTTATAAAATATTTACATAGATGTAAATTAGATTTTACATATATGTTTTAGATACTTTGTAATTTTTACACAATATTTCTTCATAGTTGTAAACGAGATTTCTGTAAGAAAATAAATAATTTTTTAATAAGATGCAAAAGTTATGGGTTTTTTGTGCTTGATAGGTGGCCATGCGTTCAAAGGTGACGATGGAGATCAAGAAAACGAAAGAACGCATGGTTGTTTTTACCATGGATGATTTCGATTGTGTTTTTGAAGATTGATGGATTTGTTTTTACATAGGAAGAACAGAGAGAGAGAAGAGGTATGTTTTTGTGTTAGGAAATCATTTATTTTGCTTTGGGTCTACTAGTACCAGCTTTGGTTATTTTTACATTGATGTAATTGTAAATTTCACACAATATTTTTCATAGGTTTAAATTATATTTCAACATGTGGGGTCATCGGGCTAGAACCGGACTATCAACAGGCGCTCGAACGCTTTAATGTGTATCTCCCGGACTTTGATATTGGCGGTTTTTCTAATAAGCACACCGCCCCCTCAAAGCCACAAAAAACTTTGGCGAATGCTCTGTTTAGCAAAACTGCTCAGATCCTGGGAGAAGTTTTTGAGATGTCCTCCCGCCAGAAGGCGGTGATTGAATTCCTAAAGGGTCCTCATGCTCAGGATATTTTGACCGTTATCCCGATTAAGGGTTTGGGTCAATACATGTATGCAGTGGAGTACAGGGCTATACTCAAGTACTGGTTGATGATCTCTATGTATCCTGAAGACGAAACATGCCCCATCTGTCGTAAAGCTTGCATGGATAAATATGAGGAGCACGCAATTCATTGCAAAGAGCTCCATGGGTTCAAATACCGGCATGACTGGGTGAGGGACGTTTTGTGGGACATCCTGAGAAGAGCTGGGATTTCTGCCAAAAAGGAGGCCCGATAAATTTCTCACAGACCCTGCGGAAAGGGAGATCCACCCTTACGACCAGCAGATCTGCTTGTCTTTGGTTGGGAAAGAGGGAAACATGCTTGCGTGGACCTCACATGGGTATCACCTTTGGTTGGGTTAAGGGAAACAGGGTTTGTAGCTGGCCAAGCATCGAGAAAGGCGGAATCGAAGAGAGTAGATAAGCATGCTAAAGCTTGTGCAGAGAACCAACACTTCTTTATCCCTTTGGCCTTTGATACCTTTGGCTCCCTAGCGCAAGAAGCTATTTGTTTCTTGACCAGGGTCCCAACGGGTCGTCCACAGCAATAATTCATCTCCAGGGGAGCAAGGATTTGTCTTTGGTAAACTAGGGTTCGGAATTCAGAAAGGGGTGGCGGCGCAGCTTGTTGCCCGTCTACCTTCTACTGTGATGTAAATTTCGTATTTTGTTTTGATGAAAGCTTATCTTATTCTAAAAAAAAACATGTAAACTGTTTTTACATTGATGTAATTGTGTTTGCTCTGTTGTAATTGTAATTTTTATACAATCGATGATATTTCATTTTGTGCATATGCAGCTAACAAATGGAATATTTCCTTTGTTTTTTAATATTAATCTCAAATTTATAAATATCATTTGGGATTTTTACACTGGTGTAAATAATTATCACACATTTTGGTTTCTGAACAGTGGGGTGCACAGATGTTTTTTGGATTCATAGATTTTTTGAATTATGTGTTATCTTTATTTAAAAAAATAAATGAATAAAAATAAAATAAAGTTAAAAAACACATTGTGGTAGTGATGTGATGGTGAGAGAAACAAATAAAACAAAACATAAGGTGTAACCTTACCATATTACCCTTTTGAAATATTTTAATACCTTTATTAAGTAAATAAAATAATGTGGGGTAGAAAAAGACAAAAAAAAAAATGTGTCTTAATAAGAACCATCGGATGATCAATGATCAAAGGATGTAATTGGTTTTTATTGTTATTTCAACTCAACTTTGTTCTCGTTTTACTCTTTCCATATTTATAGAGAGGGGGGAGAGTAATGATCAAATACAAATTAGGTTAACCTACTAAACATGAGAAATGAAGACGGATATTTTTTGAAATTTTTTCCATCTGCTTAAATATGCTTTCTAAATGAATAATATAAAAAATAGCGTAATGATGTCATTAGAGTGATTATGTAATTACTCTACACTAACTTTTTTTAGATTTCAGTACTAAAATACATGGTTAACAAGATTGGAAAAAAAAATTTTAAAAAAAATCTCTCCTTCACTGCTCACACTATGAAGTATTTGTGGGATAAGATACATTTATATAAAAACCTTCCCCGTCTCTCTACATAAGTATATGCAATGACTATAATAAAATTATGCTAGCATGACTTTATAAATTTAACATTTTGTATGATATTAACAAAATCATTTTCTATTTGATTTGATAGAATAAGAAAAACTTAATTAGCCATTAAGACAGTATTCACTAAATGATCCTTTAACATCTTTAAAGAGACATGACCTTATTAATTGGTGCGGCAATATTGGGTTTCGACCGCACATGAAATGTCATCTACAAATATGTCAAAATATTGGCTCACAATCATCTTGGTGTAACCCTATATACCACAACTAGATATTGTTGGTATTTGTTTCATCGCCACCACCAAATTAGCACTTAATTGGTCACGTAACTTGTATGTTGACTTTAAACAACTTTTAGTAAAAATAAACTAATATTTTACAAGTAGTATTTTGTATTAGTTATTTATTAAAAAAATTTCAATTAAAATAAGTGTAAAATTTGCTTATTTAAAGAAAAGAGTAAATTCCTTTTTAAGTCTCTAAGTTTTGATTTTTTAATTAGTTGAGTTCAAAACTAAAACTTTTAACTATCTGAGTACCTAGTTGATAAATTTGTAACCATTTGAATCCAAATTTGTAACTCTGTTAGCTAAATCTGTTAAATCTTGTGAAAAGACAAAAGTGTCCCTACTAATAAAATACAAAATAAAAATAACTTATTTAAATCAAACTTACCCCTCTCTTTCTAAACACCCTCTCTTTCACTCTCTCTCCCTCCCCCTCTCTCTCTAGTGTGTACCCTATCTTCTCTCATTTCTCTGTCTACATATAAACAAGTTGGTCCCATAAAATTGGGCGGCATATTCTTATGACGAAGATAGAGGGCAGAGACGTTGGTGATGGTCTTGGATGATATTGTAGTAAAGTTACGGGGTGATGGCTTTGCTTCGATAATAATGGTGGTGCAACGATGAGACAATGATAGTGATCCATGGTTGTTCCGGTTGTGCAGATTAATGGTGATGTGTTAGCCGAATGACGGTGGCGGGAAGGCAATCTCAGACATGGTCATTGAAGATGGGGATGGTTGTTCACGCAACAAAGGTAAAACTTAACAACTTACTTTTTCTAGGATTATGGTTCACATCTGATTAGATCTGATATCAGTATGGGGATTAGGGTTCATAATTGATAGGGGTGAGGTGGTGGTGGAGTGGTGGTGGTGGTGGTGGTAAGGTGGTTTAGATGAAATTTTGGGGATGAGGTGTTAGAGTGACAATGGTAGTGAGGTAGGCAGCTGCGGTGGGGAGGTCATGGGTGGTCATGAGGTGGTGCGGTGGTGGTGCAGCGCTATGGTGAGGTGGTGCAATGGTGGTGGCATGGTGGTGCATCGATGGTGGAGTGGTTGTGCAAATGAGGATTTAGAGTAGAGAGAAAAAATATAGAACGAGAAAGAGGCTTGTGTGTGAATGACTATATGTGTAAATAGGGTTATGATCAAATATACAGTGAAATAAAAATAGGAAGTCGTAGGAAGGGTATCAAACGAACTCCGATTGAACTCATTCAAGCGGCATTAGAACCATCTTATCGAACCCTACGACATTAGTTTTTAGGTCTTCGTTTTTTGGGGTTTTAGCTTGTAGTTTTTAGAATATGCGTTATATCATTGTGTCTTTAATGTACCATTGTGTCTTTTTCTTATTTTCATCATTGTGTCATTTTTTCAATTCATTGTGTCTTTTTTCTTCAGCATTGTGTTATATTTTTCGGCACTGTGTTATATTTGTGGCTTATTATGTCATATTTCATGATCTATTGTGTTTTTTGTATCCTTCTCACCCTTCTTATTTTTGTTACACTGTGTAGAATAACTTGACCAAGTGTAAATATTTACATTAATAAAATGGGTAAAAGTATTTGGTAAACACATTATGCAATATAGTGGTGTAATTATGTATAAAATGATTGGAATATCCTTGTATTTAACTGACTTGTTGAATGGCGTTGCAAAGTGAGACTCAAATGTATACTATATTTATCAAGCAAATACTCAAATAGGTAAAAAGAAATTGTTTTGGACTCAACTTGTTAAAACTATCAAAACTCAAGGACTCAAAATAAGTAAACATTAGTATTAGCTAATATTTAAATGTAACTAGTGGAATTAACAAGGGCGCGTTGTGTGACGCACAATAAGTCTTGACGCTATGTTTAAGACGACAATATACAAATTTTTTATATCAGAATTAAACAATGACATGTTAACAAAACAATTTAAATTAAAACTAATTGCATATATTCCCATGTTACAAAACCTCCTCATCCAAATTTGCAACATACACAACTTCTAATTCCAAAGCTACGATTAACGCATCTACATTCGAATTTGCAACATACACAACTTCTAATTCTAAAGCTACAAAAATCGATGAACAGTTTTAGGTAGTTAACAGTTGATTTTTAAAACCCGTCACATTTAGTGTCATCTTCCTTAAGTATAGATAACCCGGCTTCAGAGTAGTTACATAGTTTGGTGATGACAGATTCTCCAGCATAATTATACGCTCCACTCGGATTACTATAATTGGAATATGTACGTTCTTTAACTACTAATTCTTGATTAAGCAATTAGAGCTAAAAAAAATGCAGCCACCACATACATTCCACTAGGATTATAGTCATTAACGCCTACACACATGGAAAAAAGAACAATTAAAGGAGTCAAACAAAAAACACAAAAACCAATGAAGGGCCAATAATTAGATAATACCAAAACAAAAATACCTTAAGAAACTCATTGTAGTGCTCTTGCAACTCGTCATTGCTTTTGCGCTCCTAAACAACGACAATATTATTTATCGTCGCTAAAGCATCTGAAGCACAACACCCGTTTTTTGATGTTGTATAACGACAACCTGGTTTAATGTCGTTGTAATGTTTCCGTCTTACGTCCATAGATTCCGAGGAGGGTTAGACAAATCTCATCATCGCCCAGGAATACACTAAATAATAGTAACAGACTCAGACTTATGGTTGTTAATGGAATGTTGTTACCTCTAAAACGCATAACACTCACAAACTTTTAGTGGGTTGTCCAAAAACTGATCTAAACAAACTCTTTGTTCGATGTAAAACCCAATAAAACGTAACCATAAAAGCTCCTCATCCCTTGCTTAGCACCCAAAATATACTTAAAAGCGGCATAGAGTCAGAAAACCAAACACATATGAGGCTAGTAATAATTTTCTTAACACCTGACCAACATATTCAAAAAGACCAAAAATCAAAATCACATCAATATGCGTATTTGCAAATATATATATATATATATAGGGTCAAGATCCTGTACAAAAGGTGTTTTGTGTGAGAATGGTAAGAAGGTGTTATGACCCTTGGATGACTTTAATCAATGGTGTGGATTAATTGAATGGCATTTTTGTAATTAGGGTTATATTTTTGTTAATAAATTAGATGCTCTAGGGGTATTGATGTAAAATTCACACCCACATTTAGTTGATAGATCTTAAAAAAATGGAAACAACCCTTCAATCTCGTTCATCTCTCTTTCTCTTTCTCTCTCTATCCTCACACCAAGAATAACGGTTTCAAGAATGGATTCATTGCCTCTTTTTCATTCAAAAGCTTGTACTCATTATTAGCTTCTTAATCTCTTCCAAAATTCCTCAACATCAAGCCAATATATTTCTAAAATAAAACACACACGAACTTCCAGATTCCTAAACATCAACATGTGTGTTTTGTTTTCAAGAATGGATTCTTAATTTTTTGAAAATAGTTAATTAATATACCCAGGTGAGTGTTTTTTTATATTAGTTGAGTTTTTTTTTCCAACCAGATTCATGACCGGATTCATGACGATTATGTGTTTTTTTGTTTAATATATGCACTGAAGAAGAATGAGAAGCTGAAGATTGTGACTGAAGAAGAACGATAGTTTGATTGTATATTTAGTGTTTTATGTTCAAAGGATTATTGTGCTTTAGTGTTTTTTGAATTTAAAACACATTTTGATTATATGGATAGTTGTTCATGGTGTTTTAAAGTCATATGTGACTTCTGTTTTTTTTTTTTTTTTGGGTATTGGTGTGATTGTGTTTTAACATCATAAGTTACTCTGTTTTTTGTGGGTATTGGTATGACTTCTGCTTTTTAATTTAAAACACATTTTGATTGTATGTATAGTTGTTCATGGTGTTTTAAATTCATATTTGACTTCTGTTAAACCACTTTGTTTGAATTTAAAACACTAGGTTGTTTTGTTGTTGGATGGTTTAAGTATAAAACACTTTGGATGGTTTGAGTATAAAACACACTGGATGGTTTTAAATATAAAGCACACCCAATATAGTTTGAATATAAAATACATTCGTTTGAATATAAAACACACTCTTTATTTAAATGAATGTTTCTGTTGAAGCTAAAGAACCGAAAGTCAATATTTGTGTTTTTCTAATTATATCAAAAAGTATTTTTTTTTTAATAACAAAAGATGGTACTATATCAAATCCATGGAAGTTACCATGTTTAAGATTTTTAATTTTTTTAATAGTTTGTCAAAATTACTAAATTGCCCAAAGACCTAGTGACACGTGTCATAACCAGAACCCTTCTCACACTTCTCACATATTTTGGCCTTTGTACAAGATCCTAAATCTATATATATATATATATATATATATATCATAACCTAATTAATAGATGTAACACGTAAGAAAGATTCGGAGTCTAAAAAACAATGCCGCTTTGGCCACAGGGCTGGTTGCATGAAACCCAATGGCATCCTTGAACCCCGATATGACAAAGCGACACCTATTTCAACCTCATACTCAGATGTGCAAACACAACAGGTGCAATTGGTTGCGAGCCAACACAGACCGCCTTCCATCCTGGTACACCAAAGTAGAAACACATGTAAACTCATCATAGCCATAACAAAAAATAGATGCCTATGAAAATAGTTAACAATTAATGTAAAACACTACACCAAGTCAACCAAAAGCGCAGTTAAGACCATAAAAACATATAAAAACTTAACATACGCGTAATCGAACATCAAATAAGCAACAAAACCACAAACCATGAAAAAAAATAATGAAGCAACAACGTAGCAAGCAACCATCAGCCTACATGAATAGCATAAGAGCAAACAAAGAATACCTTGAAACCCCAAAAAATGCAGAGAATAAGAAAACGAAGAAGAGAAGCAAATGATCAAGAAAAAGCATGCAAAATAATTCAAAAGGGGCACGTCATGCCACCAAGATTTTTATAATTAAACACTTGTTCAGAGATAAGTTATCTTTAAAATAATTCAAAAGTTGCACCCAAAGCGCCATTCACAGGGATTGAAACCCGACTAAGCGCAACATTGCAACCGCCAAACCATTCACTGAAAGATGTTGCCAATCCTAATACTTTTATAAAACATATATATAAATGGCATTGCCGAAAAATTATAAATGAACAAAGCATCACACATGTCAAGTCACACGACACCCATAAATGACAAAATTACCACCCTAATAACATGCCCCGGTGATAACGGTAAATGAGCATATAATGTTCGTGTCATCTGTAAACATCGAAGATAATCCTTGTTGTCCGGTCAATACAAACATACATATATCTGATCACTGTGCAATCGCCCTCCAAGTAGGCCTTGGCTACATGTATGGATGACAAAGCACCCATCAACACCACATAGTACCGTCCAGCCATCCCAAATGACCAAAACACCCCTTATAAAATCCTAGAATTACGGAAACGCCTTGAATTACTATTCAATAAGAACACACATAAATATACAGCTTTAAATGCGCCACCCAAGGTGGTCCAAATGTGCCATACGTAACACGGTCAACACTACATAAACATCGGCCAACAACACACACCACCAAAGGTAACCCTAACAGACCTCCAGCGGCACGTATAGATGAAACAGAACCTGCCAACTACGCAATGCAGCGGACGGTTTCAGCAAAAATTGACAACAACAACCCACTGAAAACCCAACGAAATTAACCTTGTGGAACAGATATAGTACCTAGAAACACTGTAATTAATACGCGGTTATAGTTGTATCGAAAACAACAAAAAACACAGTTAGAACAACAATATTGTTAAATGCACACAATCCCTACCAGACAACACAACACCCATCAGTATCGTCACAACCTCATTCGGCATGACCCAACCGTCACCATCCACCACTCACCACAACACAACATACCAGAATATCACCAAAACCACCAACCTGCCACCCAAGGTGGCTACAATGATCAATCCTATTTAGTTTATATTGTTGGTTGTGATGTTATCAAATATATGGAGTCATAGGTCCCTTGTGATTGTTTTTGGGTCATTTAAAACCCTAATGTAATAGATAGGTTTTACTTGTTTTAACGTCGTTATATTATAAAAATGTAAACCGATCGAGAAAATAATTGAAGACCAAAGACGGAGGCAAACAAGCACTAAAGATGGAGATCTTGGACTAACTGTGAGGCGACATGATCAAGAGTTATTTTGTGTCCCTTGGTCCTTGGATCGGTTCAATGGCTTGAATGAAACCAAATAAAATAACTAGAGGCTTGGTTTATGATTTTATTCTTATTTGCGTGGTTGTATATATTATTTAGGGAAATAATTAGACGACTAAAATTATTATTTTTCACAATCAAATAAATGACAATATAATTTAAAAAGGGTGTTTTATGTTAACTGGAAAGGTAATATAATAAAATGGAGATTTTATAAAAGATAATACACTTTCGGCTATATATAAAATAGTTTATTTATCACCATAATTAACAAAATAGTTGATTAATTTAAAATCAAATTTGCGATGCATGACCAACGTAGTTTTGAAAAGGGTATATAAAATTGGGGTTGGGTTATTCTACAAAGACTATAAAAAATGAGAAGGGTGAGAAGCCACTAGAAAATGACATTTGTCAAAGGATTAAACAAGTGGGAGGGGTAATTTTGTCAAAAAAAAATATGCACATGCAAGTCACATGCCATTTCCACCTTCATTTTTAAATGTCTGTAATTTTTTTATACGTCATCGTTTTTAAAAAAAAATTATACCATAAAATCGAGCATCTTTTTATCTTTAATATGAGTACCATATTGTTATACTTTCGAAAAAAAATCAAAAACACACTTGCGTAAGACATAATGGAGTGTAAAACACAATGAGCACCAATTAAATATAGGGTATCAAGCATAATCAACAATATAATAAAACACAATGGATGACATACTAAAGACACAATGAATATAAGACTAAAACACAATGAATACTTTTGAAAAAAAAAAGTTGAAAACTCAGTTGCGTAAGACACAATGGACGACATACTAAAGACACAATGAACAGAAGACTAAAACACAATGAATACTTTTGAAAAAAAAAAGTCAAAACCCAGTTGTGTAAAACACAATGGATGACATAATAAGGACACAATGAATAGAAGACTAAAACACAATGAATACTTTTGAAAAAAAAAAGTTGAAAACACAGTTGCCTAAGACACAATGGAGATAACGTAAAACACAATGAGTACCAATTAAATATGCAATGAACAATAGGGTATAAAACACAATGAACAGTTTAATAAAACACAATGGATGACATACTAAAGACACAATGAACAGAAGACTAAAACACAATGAATAATAGACTTAAACACAATGAACAACATAATAAAATACAATGTACACCTAAATACAAAACTCATTTGCGTAAAACACAATGAAAAACATACTAGAAACACAATGCACAAAGTTAAATCATGTGTAGACTAAAAAAACATAAATAACATATTTATGAAGCACACGTGCATACTATAACACAATTAACGAGCAGAAGACACAACAGAGAAGAAAACCCATTTAACACGATTTTTTTATCAAATTTTAATGTAGCAATGTGGTACTCATATTAAAGATAAAAAAACGTTCGTTAATATGGTGAATTTTTTTTGAAAAAAAAAATATCGTATGAAAAAGTTATAGGCGTTTTAAAAGGATGGGGGGAATTGACATGTGCATTGCATGTGGAGAGAGAAAGTCAACAAATGTGGTTTTCCTTTTATGCCCTTCCTCTAATTTATTATTTGTATTTTTCAAACAAACTAATCTCAACCCTTCAAATATATGATCAATGGATCACAATCCTTCTCACCCTTCCTAGAAAAAGTGTCTTGTGTATTTGATCCTAACCCTATAAAATTGATCATGTTGAGAGTTAAAAGTCATTTCAATTTGTCACAAAAAAATGTAAAATTGAATTTTACTAAAAGTTGCTCGACTTGCTTTATACTACAAGTGATCTAAAATAGTTTGACCAGTCACAACAATTAAATATTGAAGTAAACCCCAAACTAAATCGATATTGCTCTGCCACCCTGAATGGGCGACACTTAAGCCGATCCTGAACCCCTTTGTTAGAGGTTACTCTGCATTGGGCCTACGGTTTCGATGAGTAATAAAGCTAATGTTTCACACATTGGTAGTTGTAGTGCCAAAATCACTTGAAAGAGTTTAAGGGGGTTTTGTTGGGGTTAAACATACCAATGTTTGGCCTCAGGCCCTCTTTTTTTGCGCCTAGACCCTAGGCGAGGCCTATGTGCCTTGAGTGCACCTAACACTTTTTATAACTATGAGACTTTGTTACATACATAAGAATCAAATAAAGGAACTCCAAACAGATGGAATATTGGATTCCACCAATGAAAGTCCTTTGATAAGTGTGAATCATGTTTA
This sequence comes from Ambrosia x helenae, assembly GCA_030844895.1. Classification (NCBI taxonomy): domain Eukaryota; kingdom Viridiplantae; phylum Streptophyta; class Magnoliopsida; order Asterales; family Asteraceae; genus Ambrosia; species Ambrosia x helenae. The sequence continues at coordinate 21,971 of JAUTDX010003770.1, read as the reverse complement.
AGTGAAAAGTTAACCAAAGCGCCTTTCTCGAATGTCGGTCAAAAAGTTGATGATCTTTTAGGACTAATACATATTGTTGTACGCTGTTTTTTCATAATAATGGGCATAAACAAAGAGAGGCAATTTGTTACTTTTACCAATGATTTTAGTAGATATGGTTATGTTTATCTTATGAAGTACCAGAATAAAGTACAAAACCAGATCAAGGGAACGATTAAGAAACTTTGATCGGATTGAGGTAGAGAATATCTTAGTCAAGAATTTGACAAACATCTGACAAAATGTGGGATCATTTCTCAACTCAGTTCATCTGGAATACCACAACTTAATGGTGTGTCGAAGAGAAATAATTAAACTTTATTGGGTATGTTTCATCGATCAATCTTTATTGGATATGGTTCATCGATCAACCTTTATTGGATATAGTTCAATCGACGATGTGTCGTACAATCCTCCCACACCGCTTCCGGATTTTTGCTCTTGAAATTTTCGCATTAATAGTTAAAATGGCTCCAACTAAGAAGTTGGACAAGAAACCATATGAGATATAGCATGTGAAGAAATTTAAAGTGTCCTACCTTTGGTATGGGGATGTAACACTTGTGTTACAACTTAAAAGTTGGTCTTTAGATAAACTTAATCTTTGCGATAATAAAGTTGTTTTCATTAGATACCATACAGTAGTTGACTACTATTTCTATAATCCTAATGAAAACCGGGTTTTCAAGAAGCGCAAACGTGAATTCTTAAAGTAGGGATTTCTATAGCGAGGGATTATAGAAAACAATATAGATCTGGATGAGATCTGGACTTAATCAGTTACTGAAACACCAACTGGTACATTCGGTCATTAAAGGGTTTTTGAAATTGAACTTGGGAGGATTCAAGCGACGGTTGACACACCTAGCGTTTGCATGAGTACTAGGGATCGTCAAGAGCCTAATAGATATATTGGATATCACTAGGATGACGCCATGAATAAGGTTGCAATGAAAAGATTCTGAATCTAAGAAATGAATTGAAGCCATGAATAATGGGATGTAATCTATGTACGATAATCAAATCTGGCACTTGGTTGATCTACCTCGCGAGATTTGGATTGTAGGAAACAAATAGGGTTTCAAGAAGAAAACCGATATGGATGGAAATGTACAAACCTTCAAAGCAAGGCTTGTTGCGAAGTGTTTTACTCAGACTCAAGAAGTTTATTAAGAGGAAACCTACTCATCTTTAGCCTTGCTTAAGTCGATAAGGATTTTACTTGTGGTCGTGGTAATTAAGTCTATGTCGTTTTTATGGCTTAAGAGTCGAAGTAGATTTAAATCTCTTCTTTGGAAGGATTGGGCTGTGTTTCTACTGTATATATTGCATATGGTCTTTGAGGCGGTCCTTGATTTGAGGGCGCGCTTGGTTTCAATGAAGTTAACCGTTAAAAAAAAGAAGTAAAATCATACAGCATTTAAATTTCATTCTATAACAATGTGTCTGAAAGAATTTTCAGATAAATGCACATTGCATTTGTATAGGCTTTGGATATTGGCACCCCCCCCCCCATATAACTGTACACCCTTCCTACCTATACATCATGTATAGGGTCATACGTGGTGTATAGGCGGGTATATTGATGGGAAAGTTTTGTCAGCCTGTACAATCTTTTATAGGTCTATACGCCGCGGGGGGGGGGGGGGGTAGCATAATACGTATTTAATTTTCGGCCAGAATATTAGTAAATTTACATTACTAAGAAAAAAACGGAGGGGTTGAGGTACCCCTTGTCCTCTTCTAACCTACCCCCTACAAAGGGTGATGGTATTTACATATCATTCATGTTATTTACACATCCGCCGTGTATACTACTATACGCGAAGTATAGGTTTCTGACATATGCATAACTAATGAGCATTAATGACGTGTAAATCGTACGCAACTCCTATATATTAGCATACTCGGCATATATGGGCTGTGGAAATAAAGATCCATCAAGTATATAAAGATCCCATCAATTACTAGAATCAAGAACATTGCATTATTAAAAGTCATGTTTGACTTTTTTTTCACCTAACCAGCTAACCTTATACAAGTACACATGCAATTTTTTTATAATATGATCGATGAAGTTAGGCAAGTAACGAGGCTTATAGTATTCCATTCTTTTTAATGATACTTGTTATTTGAAACTTATCAACAAGTTGACCATGGTTTACTTTGTGACCAGGATTGCCCTAGAGAGGAGAAAAAACAATTCACATTGTAATTCCCAAAGATCTAACTAAGGAATATAATGATACATGTTGTAATAATAATAACATATTTAATAAAATATGATTATTGAATTGTTTTATGTTGCACTAATATATAGTTACATAAATAGATAAGCTTTTTTTATTGTTGCTGATTAATAACTTTTCAAGAATCTTTCACTTGAATAATTTAAATTTTGATATACCATTTTGACTTACTTTTTTATTAAAATTTCAATAATGTGTTCTATCTAAAATCACTAACACATTTACTTTGGTTGATTAAAAGGTGACATTTTTATTTTTCATTTATATACACAACAAATTTTTTTTGTATACATGTATAATTATAGCTATATAATTATATAATTTTTTTTACTAATATTACGATAATTTGTTCTTTCTTAAATTATTAACACATTTACTTTGATTGTTCAAAAAGATGAAAGTTTTTGGGTCTACGGATGATAGTGTGGATCACTTTTTAAAGCTTGTAGTGCAGTGATGTGTTACAAGACACTTGCGTTTATCCTATGTATTTTGTATATATATTAGATAATTTTGAGTCGTTTTTCATAATTTTAGGCTTGTATTTATTTGGTTATGCATTTTACAGGTGTTTGTGTGCAAAAGGAGCGAAAACGAGCTTAAATCATGAAGAAACGAGTACACGAGGGAAACCGTTGAAGATTGGATGTGTTTTCCGAGAAAACAAATGGATTGGAAATGAAGATATTAAATGATAATGTGATAGAGGGTTAAAATACGAAGACGTGACCGCAAAAAACGAGTTAAAACGAAGATTCTACAAAGAAAATAAGGAAATCATGTTTTCAGGGTTTCGCGATACGCGAAGGTTTTGAGACATGGGCTCTGCGTACCGCGAAAAAAGCTCATGTCTAGGAAATTTGTGTTGCGGCCCAATTATTGATTTTTAGCCCATAAAACCTAATTAAAAATACCCTAATTCGACACTAATCAACCAAAGACGTCTGAGAACGATTAAGAGAGCAATTTTTGGAGGTTTTGGGTGATCTAAGCTCTGTTTGGAAGGAATGGATTGTATGGGAGTCAAGATTGAAGTCTAGATCGCGTTTTAGCTCTACGCGGTTTATTTACTTTGTGTTTTTAAACAACGTTTTGCTTTTTCTATGGTATTTGGCTTATGATTCGGGTTAGCATGCGTAGCTAGACTGTTGTAGCTACCTAGGTTTAGATGAATAATGTTTGATGTTAGGATTTTGACTTGGTTTTTGGACTTTATGTGTTGGTTTTTATGAAAGTAAAGATATGTTGATAATTTCTATGATGTGTGTGTGTGCATGCCCTTTGCTAATTTATGATATTTTAATGTTCCATAAGAATCTTAGCGTATATCTTTCATGTTTGGACACTTATTAGGATTACTTGCTTTTTTGCTTGTACTTTATTTTGTGGTTTTGCACGTACGAATTTCATAAGAACATTGATTGGGAGTTTAGAGATTTAGAGTGTCCTTCCTATTCTATGGCGGAGAAATCCGGCAGGTAGTCAAGTTTATCTTTGATATTAGGAGTATAGGTCTTAATGTAGAGAAATCGGGGTTGCCTAGGTTTCCTTTTGTTCTATGTCTGTTTGTGTCATAGTAAGAATTAGCAAGTTACTCCTTGCACTTTAGGGTGTATTGAGACTCAGGGGTGAGAAATCTAAGTCAATTTAGCGAGTACATCAATATGTTTAGAGAGACGAGAGTAAATCCTACCCTCCAGAAAGTTTATACAGCTTTAGGTTCCTTGTAGGTCTAGCCCATAGCTTGGGGGTTTATTAGGTCATTTGAGGGTAGAATATCTTTATATCCATGTTCCTACATAGTTTCCTTAGACAAGTCAGTTCCAATTTCATTAATGGGATTCGATGCCTAGGTAGTTGTCTTTCCCATCCTGCTATCTGTCTTAGTGATCCTTTGCTTCATGTTTGTTTGGGTCATACCTTTATTCATCAAAACCATTTTAATCATTTAGTTAAGGTCTAGCTAATTCTTGTTTTGTTTTCTACTAGTATCCTGTAGGTTAGATATTCCGAACTTACTTAGTTTATACTACATTGATAGGTAATCTTGCCTGACGTGTGATCTAGTTTAGTTAAGTCTTGTTTTTATTACTAGGTGCCTGTGTTACCTTATTATTTACAGGCCGCATTTAGAACATCACGTAGTTTAGCTGATTTGGTTACCCACTAGTAACTCTTGGTGTAATACCCCATTTTTTTGGTTTTTCCCGTGAGAGACCTTTTGGAGGTTCATCACTTCACTAGGTTAGGCCCAAAAGAGAATGAATTGTTTCAAGGTATTGTTTTTATTATGTGTAGGAGTATTTGGAAGGTGAGAAATGATTAAGGGTTCAATAAAAATGCCAAAGTTGAGAAGTTTATTGAGGAAATTAAGTCTCTCAATTTCTTATGGGTCAAAAACAAATCGAAATACAGTTTGATTTCTTCGTCAGATTGGTGTGCTTTTAAGCTGATGTAAGGTTGTCTTTCTCTTCTTCTGCAGTTTGTCGAGTGGTGGTTTTATGTGAATGATACTTACTGGTAAAAAAAACTAATTATAGCTATATATATATATAATACATTCTATTTTAATATTTTCTTCATAGTTATCTGTATAATAATATTAAATGTATCATGTTCATATAAACAATGAACTTGTTTAAATTCTAGTCAGTTTCAACATATAATACTCGAATTCACATATTGAATAAACTTCTAACTTATGCTCAAGCTTGCGTTTGAGTTTGTTCAATTCAAGATGTTAGCAATCTAAATTAACATGGTTTCACTTCTAATCACAAAATAAAAGCTATTGTTGATTACGGTCTATGTATTTCTTTTTCCTTCTGGTCATTTCTTTATGACAAGGTTACATAAATGCTCCTTTATTTCTATATGAAATTACACTCTCAGTCCATTGTCTTCAAAAGTATAAAGAATGTCTCCTATGACTAGATTTTGTATGCTTTTTGTTCCTTATTAGGTGCTGTTTGTTTTCGAAGAAGTAAAAGGTCTGCTGTCTGCAGACCACATATGTAGACATCTGCAGGAGAAGAGGTGGACCAAAGGTCTACAGTCTGCAAGAAGAAGACTGTTTGTTTGTTAACGTTTTGCAGCATAACCTAACCATAACCATAACCAACCACAATCCATCATAACCGTAACCCACCACATCCCACCACCACCAACACCCACCATAACCACCACAACTAACCATAACCACCGTGAACCATCACAACCCACCGTAACTATAATCAACCACAACCCATCATAACCATAACCTCCATAACCATAACACAAATTAGAGTTCTTATAACACTTGACAAAAGAAATATAATTAACCAACACATCTAAAAAAGCAACATTTCTAGAACAAAATTCAAAGCAAAGAAAACAAATCTGAAGGAAAATAAATCCAAGCAAAGCTCTAAAAGAAATATTCAAAAACTGAAGTGTATACCTTTTGAAAACAAATCGAAGCAAAGCTCTAAAAGAAGTATTAAAAAAACTAAAGGAAAATATGAACTGAAAGGAAAAAAAAGAAATATACAACACACCACCATAACCGTAAAAGAAGTGCAGAGGTGAGGAGGAGGGAAGAGGGAGGAGGTGAGTCGGCGGAGCTGGGAGGGAGGAGGTGAGGCGGCGGAGTTAGGAGGGAAGAAGGAGGAGGGAGACGCCGGTGGGGGAGGAAGAGGGTGGCAGAGGGGTGGTGCAGGTGGGTGAGTGAGGAGGGAGATTGGAAAGCTAGGGTTTTGATTTTGTGAGGGAGATGAGAGAATCAAAAGTCTGATGAATGGATGAGAGAAATGAGTAGAGGCAAGAAGACCTAAGAAGTGTTTTGAAAAAGTGTGTTCCAAGAAGAGGAAGGGCAGATATTTTTTAGGCTCATGTCTTCCAAAAAAACAAACGGTCTGCAGCACCTCAATATCTGCCCGCGTCTGTGCGGCGCAGACAAAAGTGATCAGGAAGTGTTTTCTATCAAAAAACAAACACCACCTAACTGTAGTTAACTTTTTAGTTAACTCTAAAGTAAAAACGACCATTTTGCCGAAAAATACATAATCTTTAATTTATTTATAATGGGCATAATTTGTAATTTGCTCAAATTCTTTTTTTTTCTTTTCTTTCTTTTTTTTCCCTTATGTTTCTGTTTATTTTATTTAATGATGGTAACTTTTTTTTTAATACTAAAAAAAGTTCTAAATTAATTGATTAACATATTCCTTTTACAAAAAATATATATATATATATATATATATGTTATAATTACTATAATTTTCTTATTTTACAATTAATGTAAATTTTATAGTATGTTTTTACATCAACCGTTGGCATGATCGAGCTATTTTTTTAGGACGATTTCTCATTGCAAGAATTGAATTACTTTTGATCGCTAGATTCGAAGGCAGAATTCAACGAATCTAGTTTTTGTTTGTCGCGTGAATACTTTAGAAATGATAATGTTGAAACAACAAGAATAAGGCATGGAGATGGTATGGATGTCTCTTCGGGTTGGACCTAGCACCTTCCGAGCATGTACCTGCACCACGAACAACTCGTTAGAAGGGGTCCAGAGACGGGGTCTCTTGACCACCCTCCGACGCTCAACATTAGTGATTTATCCCAAGAAATGTACATAAAAGTAAATATAAAGGAGTAAATGAGGGATACGAAGTATGAGAGGAGGTAGTGGTTGAAACCCGGCGGTTAGCTAGCAGCCGAGGTGATTTCGGGCTGCTTAGCTCGATGGCTGAAAGTTGGTTATTAGAACCATGGATCCGTAGACTGTTGATATGGTAGCGCCAGGGCTCCATCAGGGAGCTCGTGAGTTCAACAGGGAGCTTAACAGCTTAATTGTGTGTAATTATGCAGAGTTCATGAGCTGTTGATGTGATACTTTAGCAGCTCGTAGGCTCCTCTATGGGAGCTAGGCAGATTAGTTAGTGAGAGAATGTTTCTAGAGAGAGAGAGAGAAAAAGTAAGTGAGATGTCTTGAGTGGAGATCAAGACAAATGGGATGGGTTTGAGTGAAGGTGTGACCCCTCTATTTATAGAGGGTGAAACCCCAAACCCTAATGGGCTTTGTAGTAATGGGTTGGGCTGGCCCATAAATGTTGGACCCACCTTTATTATTGACCTCCTTTAAGGCAGGTCCTGTGCTCGTGTAAGGCAGGTCATGTGCTAGGGAGCTGAGGAGCCGGCGCAGGTAGCTTCTTTACAACAGCTTCTGGCTTTTCGGCTTCCTGGCCCAAGCCTAATAACTTCTTGACTATGTTTAAACGTGGGGGTTTGGGTACCCACGTCATCAGATAAAGAATAAGCAAAAATGATGACACGATAATTCAATAGCACTTCGACGTATACTAACCAAATGTGCAAAAGTTACAAAATGATGAGGTTAAGGCTCTTATTTATAGGCAACCCCCATATGCCTCGAGCCTTCCAGGCATGTGGGATGCCCTGATACTCACTTGTATCAAACAGTTAATTACAAATACATCATCAAATGCTATCGGAACCTATCATAATCACAATAAACATCATAAATACATAGTCTTCAACTTTGGAATATACACTGCAGTATACTAACAGTATCCCCTGGAGAGTTAATTACTCTTTGTTTTAAGCTTCTGTCATGGCTTCATGAGATCTGGTGTTGGTCTTTTGCTAGCTTCGATAACTTGGGAGGAATCAAGAAATCTCTGTTGTTTTGATTGATAGTTCAGATACAAAGAAGGATTCCAACTTCAAAAACATCTTCTGTTTCAATAAACTTTACTTTCATTTCTTGACTCACATCTTTTTCAACAACGGTTGCTAGAGCTTTACCACAAACTAGTTACTCTAAAAATGGAATACCGAGTTCTTGCTATTCAAGATGATCTTGTTGTTAAGGTTCGGATCTTGTTCAGCATCATACTTTGTCATTTGAAATACGATGAGCACACTCATGGTGTTTGATCTTGCAGAAAAATTACTAAAAGTTGCATGAACTACAACTTCTATTAGAAATGACAAAGATCTGTACTTAGTCATAATTTTCAAATATTGAAATTCTTGAAGCTAATAGATTTTCCATCACTCATTAGATTTTCAAGAGTTGTCCATTTTGACTACCATTTGGAGATATAACTCATTCTTTCTCTGAACATTTGAAATTTCTTGAATTACAGCCTGATCTTTTAAATGTGTCAACTTTAACCCTTCAACTTAAGAAAGATAAATTTCGACCCTGAAAATTTACAAATTTTAAACATTTTGTGTTTCGAATTTGGATTTGAAATTCCAGTTGAGGAATTTTGTATTGCAACATCGGTTAATGGAAAATAAATTTGAAAGTAACCTATTTTTGTATTTTTCAGAAAATATTTGCTAAAACGCACTTAAAATCTTTTTGGGTTTTTCAATTTTCAAAAGTAAAGAGAAGAAAGCAGTAAACAAATTGACGGACAATCTTTTTGCGAGCATCACTGGTAAGAGAATCATATCAGTATACGAACCTGTCAAGATAACGTTTTGTTCACTTAGATAATATTTAAGATAAACAATAAACAAACAACTACGATATTGTTATCCACTTAAACCCTAAAATCAATACTCATCGACACTTCGGATATGATTAAGATGTAGATTAATACTTTAGATCTGCGGTTCCCACTCACACAACGCATACTCATATCAAGGTAAGCACAAAGCTTCCTCGTAATAGGTAAGGTGTTAATCCAAATGCTTTTCAGGTTGTCATTTTTATATCACCGTGCCAAATTTGAAATAATTTTGGAGCCTACCTGTACATCATTTGTAAAACTGTTTAGCATCTCAAAGTTTAGGTTTCAAGAAATCTGACGGTCTACTGATGTACCATTTTCTCCTTTACTCGCACTAAAAAAATCATTTTTGCTTTTCTATTGTGTTTGACTTCTTTTTTTACTTTTTTGTGTTTTCTTGAATTCTCTCCCCTTAAAATTCGATATTAATTTTTTTTTGGGGATTTTCTAATAGAAAAGAAAACAATATTAAAAAATTGATTTCCTAATGTGGTTTACTTAGATTTTCCTAAAGTGTCATTTGTTAAAAATAGTCAAATCAAGATTTGTCAAATGATTTAGTAAAAATGTTGGCACATTGGTAGTCAGTGTGGACTTAAGTAATCACTGAATCCTTTAGACATTACTATGGTAGATATATTATCAACACATATAGGAGTGATAAGAGAGTTCTAATCGTAGTCACGCAGTTGTTGGCATATCCAAAGAACCTGGCTTTGATACCACTTGTAGGACCGATTTCTCATATCAAGAATTGAATCGCTCGGGTTCGCTAGATTCAAAGGCAGAATTCAACAAATCTAGTTGTTGTTAGTTGTGTGAGTACGTTAGAAATGATACATAATAAGCAAAAATGATCATATGGTAATTATCTAGCACTTTGACGTATAATAACCAATGTGCAAAGGTTACAAAATGGTAGGGCTAAGGCTCCTATTTATAGGCTGCCCCTATACGCCTGGAGCCTTCCAGGCGTATAGGCCTTGTACACCTTATGTGTCCAGCCATATGGACTTCATGCGCCTAACACTCACAAATACATCATCAAATGCTATTAAAACCTATCCTAACCATTATAAACATTATATCTACATAACCTAGGACTAAAATAGACATGTAACTAGCTTGAGACATACATAAAGTGTACTAACATTTTTTTGATCACTTATTCAATTATTATAAATTATTCAAACAAAATTTACATCAAAACATGGATAAAATAAGCATGTCGATTGCTTTAAAACACATCTAATTTAACCAATTGATTTAAAAACAATGTTACACGATTACAAAATTTTGTAGAACATCAAAGTTTAAATAATAATGCAACATATAGATGGTTTGTAGTTACCCTAATAGGCAGGGGCGGACCCACGTACAGTGGATCGGGGTCTGCGGACACCAATGTTTTTTTAAAAAATAGTAGAAGCGGTATATTAAATTTTTTATGGACCCCATAAAAATAATAAGATGGAACCCAAACTAACAATTTGAAAGCTAGTGGAGTGGTAGTTCCTCCTTTATTCTAGTGTAGAGGTATGAGGTTCGAATCTTATTAACTTCACCATTTTTTGGTTCTTTTATCTATAAAACCAAATGAAAAGTTAGGGGTTTATTAAATACAAACATTACAGTATTACAGTATTACAACCCCATCCCAAGTCAAATACAAACATATCCTAAAAAAAGCATAAAATACCTCTCGTCTCGATATCTCTAACAAATGACAATATATCATCCTCCGCTCACTGCTGGCTACACTTTTCCCTATTCCCATTCCAATGTTTCAGTCGAAGATGTAATGGATCATTTTCAAAAGATGAAAAACCATAGGGAACAACTTTAAAAATTTGTAAATTTATCTTTCATTTCATATGACATGTTATTTTATTATGTGTTTTTTAATGAGTAATGATTATATATTTTGTTTTGATATCGTACTTTATTATGTTCCCTGTACCGCCCCGCCTTCAACGAAGACCCACCCAAAAATTCTAACATTTGTTGTGAAAAATATATCGAAAAAATTGGACCCCGCTGGAAAAAAAATCCTGGGTCCGTCACTGCTAATAGAGAGTTTTATGGTACTATGCGTTTTTTGGAATTATAACACTATACGACGTTGATGGATTAATATTTCATAGTTGCAAAAAAAACATGCTAAAAGCATAGGCTTATATTTATAAAAACATGTTCTAAACGGTTAGAAAGTGTTAATCCAACTACAAGTCCTCCATTTGCAGCTTAGTTATTTAAACTTCGTTCTATAAATTCTGAATTTTATGACGTCATTTTTAAAAAAAGAATAGTTGTTTTACACATGTTTTAACTGTCCAACGCTCATATCAAAATACAAAATTGCGACATGTGTTTTTATCTATGTTTAACCTGACATGTCGTAATGCACGAACGGCGTGTTTACGTCATCTAACTTTCGGGTAAATTTTGTCCAAATAACATATAGAAATTGTTTAAGTGATAAAAAAAGTAAGAAGATCACACCAACGAATTATATAAAAACATAGTAAAAAATACAATAATTATAAAATAAGAAAAGTAAATAATTTAATCACACAAATGAAACTAAATAAATTATAAAAAACATATATTATAATTTTTAATTAATTAATAATTTTCTTAAGTAATCGGTATAAAAGTAGCGAAAAAAAATAAAATAAAAATATAAGAAAAGAAAAAAAGTATAAGAAGAAAATAAAAGAACTTGAGCAAAATATAAATTAGGCCCTTTATAAATAAATTACAGATTATGTCATTTGGCAAAATGATAACTTTATTTAAAAATTAACTGAAAAGTTAACACCAAGTAAAAATGTAAAGTAACAAAGGTAAAAATTAAACTTAACATTAACATAAATAAGAAAAAAGTACGTAATCAAAGTATATAGACGCAAAGTGTAAAACTACAAAAGATATCCTCTAAAAGTTAAGCTATGAAAGATAAGGAGCATATTTGTAACATAGTAGGACGTGAGAGGCACTTGGTGCACCAAACGCATAGTTGCGGACCATGTGATGCTTCAGTGCTAGGTGATCATGTCGGTGACTGACTTACAGGTTTGAATTAAAACATCGACCGCGACAATCGGGTCGGATCTCCGGTGATGTTTCATAGGCATATTATTATTATTCTTCACACTATCGACCGCACAAACCTTCCTTTTGTTTTTTACTTTCATATTCTTTTCTCTCTCTTGAAACATGAGACTTGTTTTTTCTTTTTTTAAATAATAAGTAAAGTTTTGAAAGATTAGAAAGTGGTTTTTTGAATTGTCACATAACTCAATCGGTGGGTCGAATTCCTTTTCAATATTGCTATGACAATTGCAATTTAATTTCCTAGCTAAGATATTATTGTCATAGTATTTATTGTTAACACCCCTTTCACTTTTTCAAGATTTAAATGCCATCATTCTCTTCGGTATCCCTATTTCTAGCCTCCTAGGATGACAACCCGTATAGGGTTTGGTTTGACGCGTTCAAACATGATTCATTTAATTATATAGATTAAAAGGATTAGTTAGTTTAAAAGGTATACCTAGACATGATCCGTATATCTAAATAGGTCAAGTAAGATTGTCAAGTTGTAAATTAATATGCTAGGGTTGTAAATGATTTGCGAAAAAGTTGTAAATGGGTAAGATGGATGGTTGGGTTGTAAAGGGTGTGTAATCAAGTCGTAATCGGTTTAACAAGTTGAAAGTAGGTTGGACGTATTCTAACTTTAAATTGGTTGATGGGTGATTGGTGTCTTTTGCATTTATGTTATATCGTTGTACACATTTTGTATTACATCATCGTTATCATATAATACGCTACTTTGTAATGTATGTTGTTTTATATTATGTTAAAGGAGGAAAGTGAAGCAAAAGAAGATAATTATGACAAAGAAGACATAAGAAACGGGAGTTTGGTACCTCTTGTGAGGTTACTAATATAAATCGTGGATCAAATTTGTGCTGATAACATTATATACTAGGTTAGAGTCCCGTGGGGACCCACGGTTCATCCGAAAGTAAAATGAAAAAAAGTAGGAAAATAAGAATTGTATTATGCAATTTGTTTTGGTTACTAAATGTTTGATAATGCAATATGTATGAATTTTGATGTTAAATGCAAAATGTCATCTAACAGTTTAGTGTAAAGAAATGATGGATATATTGAGTAAGTAAAGTTTAATTTGACAACTGCAAACTACATATCATACTATCACAATATAACACATTACATCATTTGGGTAATATCTATATTCTAATCATAATTAAGCTTAAGCATAGAACACTTATCATTTAGTTGGGGCTTAACGAACTTCAACCAATATCACACATTACATCATTTGGGTAAGGGTAATATCTATATTATAATCATAACTAAGCTTAAGCATAAAACACTTATCATTTAGTTGGGGCTTAACGAACTTCAACCAATGGTCCATTTTCATTGCTTCAATCAAAATCTTCCAACTCTTGCTCATTGATTGCTGATTTTTCACCTTCGAAGTTGTTATCATTGTCATCACGATCCTCGGAGTGCAGCTCATTTTCAATAATTTATGAAAACCTCCACTATTGTATTCTATATTTGTGTTCTACATAAAATATAGTTGTTGTAAAGATATGGATACGGTGATAAGTAAATCAAGAAACAATCCTTAACCCACTTACTTGAATGGGTAGCTTAAATTTTCATGTTATCTCTCCAATGGTTCAAACCGATTACATAGCTAAAAAACAACTAATAAGAAAATGGGTCCAATGTCACATGCTGTAATATAAATTTCCTATATTTTATTAAAAAATAGACACCAAAAGGATCAACCCAGACCCATTTCAACATGTAGCCAAAAGGACCCATTGTACACACACTTTAGGCAACTTTTGACATGTTACAAAAAGCCGCCAAAAAAACGTCATTATTTAAACTGTGTAAATATAGTACTTAACAATTAAAAATCTTAATAAATAACATCAAAATCATAATCAATCATTCAAATCAATGACATTAAAATAATCCGTGTCTGAAATTGACTTACCCATTATATACAAATTATTATTAACATCTTAAAATTAGCACACTTAAAATTATCACACTTATTGAAATCAAGATGATGATTATCGTTTAGTTACAATTGATTAAAGGAAAGTCATAATATCAAAATGAAAGTCGGTCAACAATGTTAAAATGAAATTCGTAATATTAGTAACATCAATAAATAAGATTAAAAATCTTAATAAATAACATCAAAATCATAATCAATAATTCAAATAAATGACATTAAAATCATCCGCGTCTCAAATTGCCTTACCCTATATATACATGTATTATTGACATCTTTAGTAATCATTATTAGTTGTACAGAAAGTAACATGTTGAAAATTTATATTATCATTTAATTTCGTTGTTAAATTTGGTATGACGATTAAATGATTTTATTTTTGATTAAGGTTTATATAGTATTGTTGTGTCTCGAACAATTCTGCAAAATTGGAAATACTGTGCCTCGATTGACGTGATCGAGTAGGAATATTTATTTATATATTTGAATTATAAAAATGGAAGGATTGGTAATTGACATAAATTGGTCAACAACGCTTAAAATTAGCACAATCAAACTCAAAGACATAAAGTCAAAGAATTGACCTCCATCAAATTAACAAAAACGTAAAAAGTTTTGACTCAGATTTAGTCAACAATATTAAAATTAAGGTCGTAATATTAGTGATAGAAATGAAAATTATCTTGAATACATTATATATTTTAGGAAACTGCTAAATAGATTTAAATTATATTTATTATAAAAAGAATAACAAAAGTGTAGGAAAATAAATGTACACTCCCATCTTCGGATTATATTTAAATTATAAACTGTTAAATAGATTTAACATTGTTAAATAGATTTAAATAAATGTTTAAAAGAAAGTTGTATATGTTTAAAAGAATATCGTTTCATGACAATTGATTAAAGGAAAGTCTTTGAATTATAAAAAAAGAAGGATTGGTAATTAGCGAGAATTGGTCAACAACGCTTAAAATTAGCACAATCAAATTCAAATGCATATAGTCAAATAATTGACCTCCATCAATTTAACAAAAGCGTAAGAAGTTTTTACTCAGATTCGGTCAACAATATTAACATTAAGGCCGTAATATTAGTAATACCATTGAAAATTATTTTGAATACATTATATATATATTTTAGGAAACTGTTAATTATATTTAAACAATTTCTGCACGTAATATTAGTATTAGTATTAGTTAGTATTAGTAATTATTAGTAATTAGTAATATATTCGTAAAAAACAGTAATAGAAAATTTTAATTCGGTCAATAAGATATAAATGGGATTAAAATTAAAAATCGTAATATCAGTATTAGTATTACGAATATATTCGTAATTTAATTCAGTCAATTCGGCCAATAATAAATAAATGAGTTTAAAAATCGTAATATATAACATTAAATTCGATCAATTTTTATTAATGTCATTAAAACTCATAATAAATAACATTAAAAAATGAATAAATCCTATTAACTGCAGCCAAGACCAATAATAATTCATAAAGATAGATTAAATAAAATTTCATAGTAATATTAATATAAATAAATGAGATTAAAAAATCGTAATAAATAACATTCAATTCGGTCAATTATTATTAATGTCAATTAGTATTAGTAATATATTCGGTCAACAATATTATTTTTACGAATAGTAAAACTAAAATCATAATATTAGTAATTATTAGTAATTAGTAATATATTCGTAAAAGTAGTAATAGAAAATTTTAATTCGGTCAATAAGATATAAATGGGATTAAATTTAAAAATCGTAATATTAGTTTTAGTATTAGTAATATATTCCTAATTTAATTCGGTCAATAATAAATAAATCAGATTAAAATTAAAAATCGTAATATTAGTATTTGTATTTGTATTAGTAATATATATTCGTAAATTAATTCGGTCAATTCGTCAATAATAAATAAATGAGCTTAAAAATCGTAATATATAACATTAAATTCGTCAACTATTATTAATGTCATTAAAACTCATAATAAATATCATTAAAAAATAAATAAATCCTATTAATTGCAGGCAAAAACAATAATAATTCGAATGAATAGTAATATAAATAATATTAAACATAATTTCATAAAGATAGATTAAACATAATTTCGTAGTAATATTAATATTAATAAATGAGATTAAAAAAATCATAATAAATAACGTTCAACTCGGTCAATTATTATTAATGTCAATAAATAACATTAATTCTAACATACTAAAAATACATTAAAAATAATTAAATCTTATTAAACATAAATTCGAAAAAAGTAATATAAATAAATGAGATTAATAATTTTAATAAATAACATTAAATTAGGTCAATTATTATTAATGTCAATAAATAATATTAAACATCTTAATAAATAACAGTAAAAATGAATAAATCTTATTAATTGCAATCAAGACAAATCATAATTTATAAACATAGTAATATAAATAAATGAGATTATAAATCTTAATAAATAAACTCAAAATCGTAATCATTAATTCAAATAAATTACATTACAAACATAAAAAATCGTAATTTTAATTTGAAAATCAATGAGTTCTTATGGTGGAACCTTTGTAACAAACAGCCTGTGCTGGATTGAACACCATTTAAAGACACAATATTCGCCAATGCAAATATCTTCTAATTGAAGCAAACTAAAATCATAATATTAGTATTAGTATTAATTATTATTAGCAATTAGTAATATATTCGTAAAAAATAGTAATAGAAAATTTTAATTCGTTCAATATGATATAAATGAGATTAAAATTAAAAATCATAATATTAGTTTTAGTATTAGTAATATATCCATAATTTAATTCGGTCAATAATAAATAAATCATATTAAAATTAAAAATCGTAATATTAGTATTACTAATATATTCGAAAATTAATTCGGTCAATAATAAATAAATGAGCTTAAAAATCGTAATATATAACATTAAATTCGGTCAACTATTATTAATGTCATTAAAACTCATATAAATATCATTAAAAAATAAATAAATCCTATTAATTGCAGGCAAGACCAATAATAATTCGAATGAATAGTAATATAAATAATATTAAACATAATTTAATAAAGATAGATTAAACATAATTTCGTAGTAATATTAATATAATAAATGAGATTAAAAATCATAATCAATAACATTCAACTCGGTCAATTATTATTAATGTCAATAAATAACATTAATTCTAACATACTAAAAATACATTAAAAATAATTAAATCTTATTAAACATAAATTCGAAAAAAGTAATATAAATAAACGAGATTAATATTTTAATAAATAACATTAAATTTTGTCAATTATTATTAATGTCAATAATTAATATTAAACATCTTAATAAATAACAGTAAAAATGAATAAATCTTATTAATTACAATCAAGACTAATCATAATTCGTAAACATAGTAATATAAATAAATGAGATTATAAATCTTAATAAATAAACTCAAAATCGTAATCAATAATTCAAATAATACACATAACAAACATAAAAAATCGTAATTTTAATTTGAATTACTTCTTGTTAAGGGTGTTCAGAATTCGATTCGAATTCGAAAAATTCGAAATTCGACTTAGTTCGATTCGATTTCCAAAAATTCGATTCGATTATTAAGAATTCGAATTCGATTCAATTCGAATTCGAGTCCAGTAAATCGAATACGAATTTATGATTTTAAATTCGATTCGATTCGAAATTCGAATAAAAAACTGTACATGCATATTTTTTTAAATAGATACACACATACACATTATTATATACACAAATATACACATTGAAAAAAAAGAACTTCTAAATTTTGGTCAAAATCTAAGAATCCATAGTCTCTACAACTTTTACCATAACCATATTTTACATATTTACCTTATACATCATGAAACTCTAACAAACTATTCTCTCTACTATTTTTACTATTCCCGTTTTTGACATATTGTTGTTTATCAATTTTGTAGATTTTTATTTTATAAGTTAAAAATAATGAGTTTATATTAGTTTTAGAACTAAAAGTAAAACAATTTATTATTTATGGTAAATTTGAACTAAATCGAATTTATTCGAATTCGATTCGAGTTTTCTTATTCGAATCGAATACGAATCGAATAAATTGAATTTTAAGCGAATACGAATCGAGAATTCAGGAAAAAATATTAAAAATTCGAAAAATTCGATTCGAATAATTCAAAAATTCGATATTCGATTCGTTGAACACCCCTACTTCTTGTGGTGGAACCTTTGTAACAAAACAACCTGTGCTGGATTGAACACCATTTTAAAGGCACAATATTCGCCAATGGAAATATCTTCTAATTGAAGAAAACTAAAATCGTAATATTAGTATTAGTTAGTATTAGTAATATATTCGTAAAAATAGTAATAGAAAATTTTAATTCGGTCAATAAGATATAAATGAGATTAAAATTAAAAATCGTAATATTAGTTTTAGTATTAGTAATATATTCATAATTTAATTCGGTCAATAATAAATAAATCAGATTAAAATTAAAAAACGTAATATTAGTATTATTATTAGTAATATATTCGTAAATTAATTCGGTCAATAATAAATAAATCAGATTAAAATTAAAAATCGTAATATTAGTATTAGTATTTGTAATAAACAAATGAGCTTAAAAATCGTAATATATAACACTAAATTCGGTCAATTATTATTAATGTCATTAAAACTCACACTGAATAACATTAAAAAATGAATAAATTCTATTAATTACAGGCAAGACCAATAATAATTCGTAATATTAGTTTTAGTATTAGTAGTATATTCGTAATTTAATTCGGTCAATAATAAATAAATGAGCTTAAAATTCGTAACATATAACACTAAATTTGGTCAATTATTATTAATGTCATTAAAACTCATAGTAAATAACATTAAAAAATAAAATAAATCCTATTAATTGCAGGAAAGGCCAATAATAATTTATAAAGATGGTTTAAAACATAATTTCATAGTAATATTAATATAAATAAATGTGATTAAAAAATCGTAATAAATAACATTTCAATTCGGTCAATTATTATTAATTTCAATTAGTATTAGTAATATATTCGGTCAACAATACTATTTTTACGAATAGTAAAACTAAAATCGTAATATTAAAAATAAATGAGAGTTATTTCGTTCATAAATAAATGTTAAATTGATTAATAATCAATCATTCATAATACAAAATAAATGAGGCTTATTATGGTAAACTGAAATTCATATTAATATTAATATAAATTCGGTCAATTATTAAAAGATAGTAATAAATAACATTAAATTCAGTCAATTATTATTAATGTAAATAAATAACAATAATCCAGATTCAAATTTCAGATTAAATGACATTAAATTCGGTCAATTATTATTAATTTAAATAAATAACAATAATTCAGAATTAATGATATTAAATTCGGTCTAATATTACAATAATATTAAACATAATTTCAAAAAACAGTAATATAAATAAATGTGATTAACTGTAACGTTCTTGTTGTGTATGTTTTTAGACAACAGAAATTTGTTCATGCCTTTAGCACATTCTGAATTGACACGTTAAAAAACAACATTAAAAATAAAGAATCATTTTTGAAAATTAAATAGGCATATGTACATGAAAATAACAAATATACCAAAACTGTTGCCGAAGGGTCATGCAATACCTTGAAGAATTGAGAACCATTATGATAACACATAATAGCGTTTGTGTCTTCGGATCAAATCCTGTTTTTCAAATGTTAAAACATAGCATTACTAAATCCGATTGAATAGTAAATCCGATTCAATTTATGTCTAAAAAAACCGTGATGACAATAATAAAATTAACATAAATCTGATTGAGCGCAATCCTTATTATCCTTTTATCACAAATCCGATTGAATATGTGTTTATCACAAATACGTTCATCACAAATCCATTTCATTAGAACATGTGATAAACACAAGAATGATTTCAAATGGTAATTAGATTATGAAATATTAAAAAGAATAAAAAAAGTAACAATAGGAATCGATAGTATCTTTGTTATCCCTTTATCACAAATTCGATTGAATATTTTGTTTATCACAAATCCGTTTCATTAGAACATGTGATAAATACCAGACTGATTTCAAATGGTTATTAGATTAGGAAATCTTAAAAAGAATAAAAAAAATAACAATAGGAATTGATAGTATCTTTGTTATCACTTTATAATAAATCCGATTGAATATGTGTTTTATCACAAATCCGTTTATCACAAATCCGTTTCATTAGAACATGTGTTTAAGAAGAATGATTTCCACGTAAAAGAATAAGAAATTTCATTCGGTTTGATTTGTTCTTATAATGTTAACAATAAAAAAGTCAAAAATAATAATAGGAATCAACATTAGAGAGTAGTTTGGATGTTTACCTTTAATTAGTTGTGGATAATCAACAAATGATGCAAGGTGAAGAAGAAAGATTGAAAGATTTGTTAGGAATTATGAAGAATATGAGAGTTTTGATATGGAGAATGAAAAAAAAGATTTTTATAGTCATAATTTGGAGCTCCATATTAGTTGTTGGATACCTCAAACTCTCTCTAAAGCCTTGATTCAACCCAAGTGACCTCAATTATTATATAGATAGATGGTTCAACAAACATTAAACGGTGTGTGATGAATTCAATGTAATGACGCAATCAAAATTTAAGATGAGTAAAATAGGAGAACTTCATGTTATCTTGTTTGAAACAAATGAGTCGATGGATCTTGAATGACTAACATGTTGTCCCTCCTTGTTGATCTTTTTCCACATTGTTGAAGATGATGTTACCACCCTGATTACCTCTATTTGATCCATCATGTCAAGACTACTTTTTATGATCACAACAGAAAAATATTTTAATTGTTTTATTGTTAATTTTTATAAAAGGGAATAATGAACAAACATTTTGAATTTTTATTGAATCATGATAATTTTTCACATTAATTCTTAGTTTATTAGTAAATATTGATTTCATAGTAGATCTCAGTTTTATTCAGTTATTCACGGTTTCAGATTTGATGTTCTAGGGCCGATGACTAAACCGTTTATTCCTACTTGGTGTGGTCGTGATTCATATTGTTATTTTATATTATTATAGACGTGATACTTCTTTATTTTGACAAATATAAGTTGCTCAATCTTTAACATCGTGACTTTCCCTTTATTGAACCAGCTTTCACTCATGCCTATTGTAGAATACTAATCGAGGTCGTTAAACGTATCAAATGTGTCGTTTTATCACATATACTATATATAATGTACTAGCTTTTATCCCGGGAGTGTCCCGGGGTTGAAATATCTAATATCACAACATAATTAATGATTTGCCAATACATTATTAATGAATAATAATAAAATTATTATTATTTTTATTATTATTATTTATTTTAAACAAATTTCTGTCATAAATTATCATATTCATATATAAAAAAAAGGACTCTCTGCCTATGAAGTTATGTTTATCGTTTGTGATTTATTTAGAGCATTCACAATAGATACTCTATAATAGTGTGAGGGAGGGCTCTATATTAAATAGAGTGGGTATAAAGTGGTTGTGAGTAGAGGAGAGATAAAATATCTAGATGAGGACACTGTTCATCAGTAAATTTGGAGGGGGATACTGTTCACCCTCCATAATTTTTTTTAATATTTTTAAAAATGGTTGTGAGTAGAGGAGAGAGAAAAAGATAATGATAAAAGTATAGAATAAATATTATTAAATAGAAAATGAAAGAGAAAGATAGTGATTTTGAGTGTAATTATAGAGATGGAGATGAAGGATTTATTGTAAGAGCCTCCGTAATGGAGCGCTATGTGGGGAAAAAGAAAATATAGCGCCCCCTGTACACCATTACAGGGGGGCTCCATGAACAAAAAATTAGCTTGGGGCTCTATTTCAATAATGCCCATCCTTTGTGCCCCCACCAATCATCTCAAGCCACATCACCCTATCTCTCTCTTTTATTATTTTTTTAATTAAAAAGATATAATAAAATATTAATAGGGGCTTTATATATAAAGCCCCACCACTACACCCCTTTTTCAGTTTCTCTCCCC
>JAUTDX010003769.1:20000-77500 GCA_030844895.1 Ambrosia x helenae | reverse complement strand
GGGGGGGGGGGGGGGGGGGGGGGGGGGGGGGGGGGGGGGGGGGGGGGGGGGGGGGGGGGGGGGGGGGGGGGGGGGGGGGGGGGGGGGGGGGGGGGGGGGGGGGGGGGGGGGGGGGGGGGGGGGGGGGGGGGGGGGGGGGGGGGGGGGGGGGGGGGGGGGGGGGGGGGGGGGGGGGGGGGGGGGGGGGGGGGGGGGGGGGGGGGGGGGGGGGGGGGGGGGGGGGGGGGGGGGGGGGGGGGGGGGGGGGGGGGGGGGGGGGGGGGGGGGGGGGGGGGGGGGGGGGGGGGGGGGGGGGGGGGGGGGGGGGGGGGGGGGGGGGGGGGGGGGGGGGGGGGGGGGGGGGGGGGGGGGGGGGGGGGGGGGGGGGGGGGGGGGGGGGGGGGGGGGGGGGGGGGGGGGGGGGGGGGGGGGGGGGGGGGGGGGGGGGGGGGGGGGGGGGGGGGGGGGGGGGGGGGGGGGGGGGGGGGGGGGGGGGGGGGGGGGGGGGGGGGGGGGGGGGGGGGGGGGGGGGGGGGGGGGGGGGGGGGGGGGGGGGGGGGGGGGGGGGGGGGGGGGGGGGGGGGGGGGGGGGGGGGGGGGGGGGGGGGGGGGGGGGGGGGGGGGGGGGGGGGGGGGGGGGGGGGGGGGGGGGGGGGGGGGGGGGGGGGGGGGGGGGGGGGGGGGGGGGGGGGGGGGGGGGGGGGGGGGGGGGGGGGGGGGGGGGGGGGGGGGGGGGGGGGGGGGGGGGGGGGGGGGGGGGGGGGGGGGGGGGGGGGGGGGGGGGGGGGGGGGGGGGGGGGGGGGGGGGGGGGGGGGGGGGGGGGGGGGGGGGGGGGGGGGGGGGGGGGGGGGGGGGGGGGGGGGGGGGGGGGGGGGGGGGGGGGGGGGGGGGGGGGGGGGGGGGGGGGGGGGGGGGGGGGGGGGGGGGGGGGGGGGGGGGGGGGGGGGGGGGGGGGGGGGGGGGGGGGGGGGGGGGGGGGGGGGGGGGGGGGGGGGGGGGGGGGGGGGGGGGGGGGGGGGGGGGGGGGGGGGGGGGGGGGGGGGGGGGGGGGGGGGGGGGGGGGGGGGGGGGGGGGGGGGGGGGGGGGGGGGGGGGGGGGGGGGGGGGGGGGGGGGGGGGGGGGGGGGGGGGGGGGGGGGGGGGGGGGGGGGGGGGGGGGGGGGGGGGGGGGGGGGGGGGGGGGGGGGGGGGGGGGGGGGGGGGGGGGGGGGGGGGGGGGGGGGGGGGGGGGGGGGGGGGGGGGGGGGGGGGGGGGGGGGGGGGGGGGGGGGGGGGGGGGGGGGGGGGGGGGGGGGGGGGGGGGGGGGGGGGGGGGGGGGGGGGGGGGGGGGGGGGGGGGGGGGGGGGGGGGGGGGGGGGGGGGGGGGGGGGGGGGGGGGGGGGGGGGGGGGGGGGGGGGGGGGGGGGGGGGGGGGGGGGGGGGGGGGGGGGGGGGGGGGGGGGGGGGGGGGGGGGGGGGGGGGGGGGGGGGGGGGGGGGGGGGGGGGGGGGGGGGGGGGGGGGGGGGGGGGGGGGGGGGGGGGGGGGGGGGGGGGGGGGGGGGGGGGGGGGGGGGGGGGGGGGGGGGGGGGGGGGGGGGGGGGGGGGGGGGGGGGGGGGGGGGGGGGGGGGGGGGGGGGGGGGGGGGGGGGGGGGGGGGGGGGGGGGGGGGGGGGGGGGGGGGGGGGGGGGGGGGGGGGGGGGGGGGGGGGGGGGGGGGGGGGGGGGGGGGGGGGGGGGGGGGGGGGGGGGGGGGGGGGGGGGGGGGGGGGGGGGGGGGGGGGGGGGGGGGGGGGGGGGGGGGGGGGGGGGGGGGGGGGGGGGGGGGGGGGGGGGGGGGGGGGGGGGGGGGGGGGGGGGGGGGGGGGGGGGGGGGGGGGGGGGGGGGGGGGGGGGGGGGGGGGGGGGGGGGGGGGGGGGGGGGGGGGGGGGGGGGGGGGGGGGGGGGGGGGGGGGGGGGGGGGGGGGGGGGGGGGGGGGGGGGGGGGGGGGGGGGGGGGGGGGGGGGGGGGGGGGGGGGGGGGGGGGGGGGGGGGGGGGGGGGGGGGGGGGGGGGGGGGGGGGGGGGGGGGGGGGGGGGGGGGGGGGGGGGGGGGGGGGGGGGGGGGGGGGGGGGGGGGGGGGGGGGGGGGGGGGGGGGGGGGGGGGGGGGGGGGGGGGGGGGGGGGGGGGGGGGGGGGGGGGGGGGGGGGGGGGGGGGGGGGGGGGGGGGGGGGGGGGGGGGGGGGGGGGGGGGGGGGGGGGGGGGGGGGGGGGGGGGGGGGGGGGGGGGGGGGGGGGGGGGGGGGGGGGGGGGGGGGGGGGGGGGGGGGGGGGGGGGGGGGGGGGGGGGGGGGGGGGGGGGGGGGGGGGGGGGGGGGGGGGGGGGGGGGGGGGGGGGGGGGGGGGGGGGGGGGGGGGGGGGGGGGGGGGGGGGGGGGGGGGGGGGGGGGGGGGGGGGGGGGGGGGGGGGGGGGGGGGGGGGGGGGGGGGGGGGGGGGGGGGGGGGGGGGGGGGGGGGGGGGGGGGGGGGGGGGGGGGGGGGGGGGGGGGGGGGGGGGGGGGGGGGGGGGGGGGGGGGGGGGGGGGGGGGGGGGGGGGGGGGGGGGGGGGGGGGGGGGGGGGGGGGGGGGGGGGGGGGGGGGGGGGGGGGGGGGGGGGGGGGGGGGGGGGGGGGGGGGGGGGGGGGGGGGGGGGGGGGGGGGGGGGGGGGGGGGGGGGGGGGGGGGGGGGGGGGGGGGGGGGGGGGGGGGGGGGGGGGGGGGGGGGGGGGGGGGGGGGGGGGGGGGGGGGGGGGGGGGGGGGGGGGGGGGGGGGGGGGGGGGGGGGGGGGGGGGGGGGGGGGGGGGGGGGGGGGGGGGGGGGGGGGGGGGGGGGGGGGGGGGGGGGGGGGGGGGGGGGGGGGGGGGGGGGGGGGGGGGGGGGGGGGGGGGGGGGGGGGGGGGGGGGGGGGGGGGGGGGGGGGGGGGGGGGGGGGGGGGGGGGGGGGGGGGGGGGGGGGGGGGGGGGGGGGGGGGGGGGGGGGGGGGGGGGGGGGGGGGGGGGGGGGGGGGGGGGGGGGGGGGGGGGGGGGGGGGGGGGGGGGGGGGGGGGGGGGGGGGGGGGGGGGGGGGGGGGGGGGGGGGGGGGGGGGGGGGGGGGGGGGGGGGGGGGGGGGGGGGGGGGGGGGGGGGGGGGGGGGGGGGGGGGGGGGGGGGGGGGGGGGGGGGGGGGGGGGGGGGGGGGGGGGGGGGGGGGGGGGGGGGGGGGGGGGGGGGGGGGGGGGGGGGGGGGGGGGGGGGGGGGGGGGGGGGGGGGGGGGGGGGGGGGGGGGGGGGGGGGGGGGGGGGGGGGGGGGGGGGGGGGGGGGGGGGGGGGGGGGGGGGGGGGGGGGGGGGGGGGGGGGGGGGGGGGGGGGGGGGGGGGGGGGGGGGGGGGGGGGGGGGGGGGGGGGGGGGGGGGGGGGGGGGGGGGGGGGGGGGGGGGGGGGGGGGGGGGGGGGGGGGGGGGGGGGGGGGGGGGGGGGGGGGGGGGGGGGGGGGGGGGGGGGGGGGGGGGGGGGGGGGGGGGGGGGGGGGGGGGGGGGGGGGGGGGGGGGGGGGGGGGGGGGGGGGGGGGGGGGGGGGGGGGGGGGGGGGGGGGGGGGGGGGGGGGGGGGGGGGGGGGGGGGGGGGGGGGGGGGGGGGGGGGGGGGGGGGGGGGGGGGGGGGGGGGGGGGGGGGGGGGGGGGGGGGGGGGGGGGGGGGGGGGGGGGGGGGGGGGGGGGGGGGGGGGGGGGGGGGGGGGGGGGGGGGGGGGGGGGGGGGGGGGGGGGGGGGGGGGGGGGGGGGGGGGGGGGGGGGGGGGGGGGGGGGGGGGGGGGGGGGGGGGGGGGGGGGGGGGGGGGGGGGGGGGGGGGGGGGGGGGGGGGGGGGGGGGGGGGGGGGGGGGGGGGGGGGGGGGGGGGGGGGGGGGGGGGGGGGGGGGGGGGGGGGGGGGGGGGGGGGGGGGGGGGGGGGGGGGGGGGGGGGGGGGGGGGGGGGGGGGGGGGGGGGGGGGGGGGGGGGGGGGGGGGGGGGGGGGGGGGGGGGGGGGGGGGGGGGGGGGGGGGGGGGGGGGGGGGGGGGGGGGGGGGGGGGGGGGGGGGGGGGGGGGGGGGGGGGGGGGGGGGGGGGGGGGGGGGGGGGGGGGGGGGGGGGGGGGGGGGGGGGGGGGGGGGGGGGGGGGGGGGGGGGGGGGGGGGGGGGGGGGGGGGGGGGGGGGGGGGGGGGGGGGGGGGGGGGGGGGGGGGGGGGGGGGGGGGGGGGGGGGGGGGGGGGGGGGGGGGGGGGGGGGGGGGGGGGGGGGGGGGGGGGGGGGGGGGGGGGGGGGGGGGGGGGGGGGGGGGGGGGGGGGGGGGGGGGGGGGGGGGGGGGGGGGGGGGGGGGGGGGGGGGGGGGGGGGGGGGGGGGGGGGGGGGGGGGGGGGGGGGGGGGGGGGGGGGGGGGGGGGGGGGGGGGGGGGGGGGGGGGGGGGGGGGGGGGGGGGGGGGGGGGGGGGGGGGGGGGGGGGGGGGGGGGGGGGGGGGGGGGGGGGGGGGGGGGGGGGGGGGGGGGGGGGGGGGGGGGGGGGGGGGGGGGGGGGGGGGGGGGGGGGGGGGGGGGGGGGGGGGGGGGGGGGGGGGGGGGGGGGGGGGGGGGGGGGGGGGGGGGGGGGGGGGGGGGGGGGGGGGGGGGGGGGGGGGGGGGGGGGGGGGGGGGGGGGGGGGGGGGGGGGGGGGGGGGGGGGGGGGGGGGGGGGGGGGGGGGGGGGGGGGGGGGGGGGGGGGGGGGGGGGGGGGGGGGGGGGGGGGGGGGGGGGGGGGGGGGGGGGGGGGGGGGGGGGGGGGGGGGGGGGGGGGGGGGGGGGGGGGGGGGGGGGGGGGGGGGGGGGGGGGGGGGGGGGGGGGGGGGGGGGGGGGGGGGGGGGGGGGGGGGGGGGGGGGGGGGGGGGGGGGGGGGGGGGGGGGGGGGGGGGGGGGGGGGGGGGGGGGGGGGGGGGGGGGGGGGGGGGGGGGGGGGGGGGGGGGGGGGGGGGGGGGGGGGGGGGGGGGGGGGGGGGGGGGGGGGGGGGGGGGGGGGGGGGGGGGGGGGGGGGGGGGGGGGGGGGGGGGGGGGGGGGGGGGGGGGGGGGGGGGGGGGGGGGGGGGGGGGGGGGGGGGGGGGGGGGGGGGGGGGGGGGGGGGGGGGGGGGGGGGGGGGGGGGGGGGGGGGGGGGGGGGGGGGGGGGGGGGGGGGGGGGGGGGGGGGGGGGGGGGGGGGGGGGGGGGGGGGGGGGGGGGGGGGGGGGGGGGGGGGGGGGGGGGGGGGGGGGGGGGGGGGGGGGGGGGGGGGGGGGGGGGGGGGGGGGGGGGGGGGGGGGGGGGGGGGGGGGGGGGGGGGGGGGGGGGGGGGGGGGGGGGGGGGGGGGGGGGGGGGGGGGGGGGGGGGGGGGGGGGGGGGGGGGGGGGGGGGGGGGGGGGGGGGGGGGGGGGGGGGGGGGGGGGGGGGGGGGGGGGGGGGGGGGGGGGGGGGGGGGGGGGGGGGGGGGGGGGGGGGGGGGGGGGGGGGGGGGGGGGGGGGGGGGGGGGGGGGGGGGGGGGGGGGGGGGGGGGGGGGGGGGGGGGGGGGGGGGGGGGGGGGGGGGGGGGGGGGGGGGGGGGGGGGGGGGGGGGGGGGGGGGGGGGGGGGGGGGGGGGGGGGGGGGGGGGGGGGGGGGGGGGGGGGGGGGGGGGGGGGGGGGGGGGGGGGGGGGGGGGGGGGGGGGGGGGGGGGGGGGGGGGGGGGGGGGGGGGGGGGGGGGGGGGGGGGGGGGGGGGGGGGGGGGGGGGGGGGGGGGGGGGGGGGGGGGGGGGGGGGGGGGGGGGGGGGGGGGGGGGGGGGGGGGGGGGGGGGGGGGGGGGGGGGGGGGGGGGGGGGGGGGGGGGGGGGGGGGGGGGGGGGGGGGGGGGGGGGGGGGGGGGGGGGGGGGGGGGGGGGGGGGGGGGGGGGGGGGGGGGGGGGGGGGGGGGGGGGGGGGGGGGGGGGGGGGGGGGGGGGGGGGGGGGGGGGGGGGGGGGGGGGGGGGGGGGGGGGGGGGGGGGGGGGGGGGGGGGGGGGGGGGGGGGGGGGGGGGGGGGGGGGGGGGGGGGGGGGGGGGGGGGGGGGGGGGGGGGGGGGGGGGGGGGGGGGGGGGGGGGGGGGGGGGGGGGGGGGGGGGGGGGGGGGGGGGGGGGGGGGGGGGGGGGGGGGGGGGGGGGGGGGGGGGGGGGGGGGGGGGGGGGGGGGGGGGGGGGGGGGGGGGGGGGGGGGGGGGGGGGGGGGGGGGGGGGGGGGGGGGGGGGGGGGGGGGGGGGGGGGGGGGGGGGGGGGGGGGGGGGGGGGGGGGGGGGGGGGGGGGGGGGGGGGGGGGGGGGGGGGGGGGGGGGGGGGGGGGGGGGGGGGGGGGGGGGGGGGGGGGGGGGGGGGGGGGGGGGGGGGGGGGGGGGGGGGGGGGGGGGGGGGGGGGGGGGGGGGGGGGGGGGGGGGGGGGGGGGGGGGGGGGGGGGGGGGGGGGGGGGGGGGGGGGGGGGGGGGGGGGGGGGGGGGGGGGGGGGGGGGGGGGGGGGGGGGGGGGGGGGGGGGGGGGGGGGGGGGGGGGGGGGGGGGGGGGGGGGGGGGGGGGGGGGGGGGGGGGGGGGGGGGGGGGGGGGGGGGGGGGGGGGGGGGGGGGGGGGGGGGGGGGGGGGGGGGGGGGGGGGGGGGGGGGGGGGGGGGGGGGGGGGGGGGGGGGGGGGGGGGGGGGGGGGGGGGGGGGGGGGGGGGGGGGGGGGGGGGGGGGGGGGGGGGGGGGGGGGGGGGGGGGGGGGGGGGGGGGGGGGGGGGGGGGGGGGGGGGGGGGGGGGGGGGGGGGGGGGGGGGGGGGGGGGGGGGGGGGGGGGGGGGGGGGGGGGGGGGGGGGGGGGGGGGGGGGGGGGGGGGGGGGGGGGGGGGGGGGGGGGGGGGGGGGGGGGGGGGGGGGGGGGGGGGGGGGGGGGGGGGGGGGGGGGGGGGGGGGGGGGGGGGGGGGGGGGGGGGGGGGGGGGGGGGGGGGGGGGGGGGGGGGGGGGGGGGGGGGGGGGGGGGGGGGGGGGGGGGGGGGGGGGGGGGGGGGGGGGGGGGGGGGGGGGGGGGGGGGGGGGGGGGGGGGGGGGGGGGGGGGGGGGGGGGGGGGGGGGGGGGGGGGGGGGGGGGGGGGGGGGGGGGGGGGGGGGGGGGGGGGGGGGGGGGGGGGGGGGGGGGGGGGGGGGGGGGGGGGGGGGGGGGGGGGGGGGGGGGGGGGGGGGGGGGGGGGGGGGGGGGGGGGGGGGGGGGGGGGGGGGGGGGGGGGGGGGGGGGGGGGGGGGGGGGGGGGGGGGGGGGGGGGGGGGGGGGGGGGGGGGGGGGGGGGGGGGGGGGGGGGGGGGGGGGGGGGGGGGGGGGGGTGGGGGGGGGGGGGGGGGGGGGGGGGGGGGGGGGGGGGGGGGGGGGGGGGGGGGGGGGGGGGGGGGGGGGGGGGGGGGGGGGGGGGGGGGGGGGGGGGGGGGGGGGGGGGGGGGGGGGGGGGGGGGGGGGGGGGGGGGGGGGGGGGGGGGGGGGGGGGGGGGGGGGGGGGGGGGGGGGGGGGGGGGGGGGGGGGGGGGGGGGGGGGGGGGGGGGGGGGGGGGGGGGGGGGGGGGGGGGGGGGGGGGGGGGGGGGGGGGGGGGGGGGGGGGGGGGGGGGGGGGGGGGGGGGGGGGGGGGGGGGGGGGGGGGGGGGGGGGGGGGGGGGGGGGGGGGGGGGGGGGGGGGGGGGGGGGGGGGGGGGGGGGGGGGGGGGGGGGGGGGGGGGGGGGGGGGGGGGGGGGGGGGGGGGGGGGGGGGGGGGGGGGGGGGGGGGGGGGGGGGGGGGGGGGGGGGGGGGGGGGGGGGGGGGGGGGGGGGGGGGGGGGGGGGGGGGGGGGGGGGGGGGGGGGGGGGGGGGGGGGGGGGGGGGGGGGGGGGGGGGGGGGGGGGGGGGGGGGGGGGGGGGGGGGGGGGGGGGGGGGGGGGGGGGGGGGGGGGGGGGGGGGGGGGGGGGGGGGGGGGGGGGGGGGGGGGGGGGGGGGGGGGGGGGGGGGGGGGGGGGGGGGGGGGGGGGGGGGGGGGGGGGGGGGGGGGGGGGGGGGGGGGGGGGGGGGGGGGGGGGGGGGGGGGGGGGGGGGGGGGGGGGGGGGGGGGGGGGGGGGGGGGGGGGGGGGGGGGGGGGGGGGGGGGGGGGGGGGGGGGGGGGGGGGGGGGGGGGGGGGGGGGGGGGGGGGGGGGGGGGGGGGGGGGGGGGGGGGGGGGGGGGGGGGGGGGGGGGGGGGGGGGGGGGGGGGGGGGGGGGGGGGGGGGGGGGGGGGGGGGGGGGGGGGGGGGGGGGGGGGGGGGGGGGGGGGGGGGGGGGGGGGGGGGGGGGGGGGGGGGGGGGGGGGGGGGGGGGGGGGGGGGGGGGGGGGGGGGGGGGGGGGGGGGGGGGGGGGGGGGGGGGGGGGGGGGGGGGGGGGGGGGGGGGGGGGGGGGGGGGGGGGGGGGGGGGGGGGGGGGGGGGGGGGGGGGGGGGGGGGGGGGGGGGGGGGGGGGGGGGGGGGGGGGGGGGGGGGGGGGGGGGGGGGGGGGGGGGGGGGGGGGGGGGGGGGGGGGGGGGGGGGGGGGGGGGGGGGGGGGGGGGGGGGGGGGGGGGGGGGGGGGGGGGGGGGGGGGGGGGGGGGGGGGGGGGGGGGGGGGGGGGGGGGGGGGGGGGGGGGGGGGGGGGGGGGGGGGGGGGGGGGGGGGGGGGGGGGGGGGGGGGGGGGGGGGGGGGGGGGGGGGGGGGGGGGGGGGGGGGGGGGGGGGGGGGGGGGGGGGGGGGGGGGGGGGGGGGGGGGGGGGGGGGGGGGGGGGGGGGGGGGGGGGGGGGGGGGGGGGGGGGGGGGGGGGGGGGGGGGGGGGGGGGGGGGGGGGGGGGGGGGGGGGGGGGGGGGGGGGGGGGGGGGGGGGGGGGGGGGGGGGGGGGGGGGGGGGGGGGGGGGGGGGGGGGGGGGGGGGGGGGGGGGGGGGGGGGGGGGGGGGGGGGGGGGGGGGGGGGGGGGGGGGGGGGGGGGGGGGGGGGGGGGGGGGGGGGGGGGGGGGGGGGGGGGGGGGGGGGGGGGGGGGGGGGGGGGGGGGGGGGGGGGGGGGGGGGGGGGGGGGGGGGGGGGGGGGGGGGGGGGGGGGGGGGGGGGGGGGGGGGGGGGGGGGGGGGGGGGGGGGGGGGGGGGGGGGGGGGGGGGGGGGGGGGGGGGGGGGGGGGGGGGGGGGGGGGGGGGGGGGGGGGGGGGGGGGGGGGGGGGGGGGGGGGGGGGGGGGGGGGGGGGGGGGGGGGGGGGGGGGGGGGGGGGGGGGGGGGGGGGGGGGGGGGGGGGGGGGGGGGGGGGGGGGGGGGGGGGGGGGGGGGGGGGGGGGGGGGGGGGGGGGGGGGGGGGGGGGGGGGGGGGGGGGGGGGGGGGGGGGGGGGGGGGGGGGGGGGGGGGGGGGGGGGGGGGGGGGGGGGGGGGGGGGGGGGGGGGGGGGGGGGGGGGGGGGGGGGGGGGGGGGGGGGGGGGGGGGGGGGGGGGGGGGGGGGGGGGGGGGGGGGGGGGGGGGGGGGGGGGGGGGGGGGGGGGGGGGGGGGGGGGGGGGGGGGGGGGGGGGGGGGGGGGGGGGGGGGGGGGGGGGGGGGGGGGGGGGGGGGGGGGGGGGGGGGGGGGGGGGGGGGGGGGGGGGGGGGGGGGGGGGGGGGGGGGGGGGGGGGGGGGGGGGGGGGGGGGGGGGGGGGGGGGGGGGGGGGGGGGGGGGGGGGGGGGGGGGGGGGGGGGGGGGGGGGGGGGGGGGGGGGGGGGGGGGGGGGGGGGGGGGGGGGGGGGGGGGGGGGGGGGGGGGGGGGGGGGGGGGGGGGGGGGGGGGGGGGGGGGGGGGGGGGGGGGGGGGGGGGGGGGGGGGGGGGGGGGGGGGGGGGGGGGGGGGGGGGGGGGGGGGGGGGGGGGGGGGGGGGGGGGGGGGGGGGGGGGGGGGGGGGGGGGGGGGGGGGGGGGGGGGGGGGGGGGGGGGGGGGGGGGGGGGGGGGGGGGGGGGGGGGGGGGGGGGGGGGGGGGGGGGGGGGGGGGGGGGGGGGGGGGGGGGGGGGGGGGGGGGGGGGGGGGGGGGGGGGGGGGGGGGGGGGGGGGGGGGGGGGGGGGGGGGGGGGGGGGGGGGGGGGGGGGGGGGGGGGGGGGGGGGGGGGGGGGGGGGGGGGGGGGGGGGGGGGGGGGGGGGGGGGGGGGGGGGGGGGGGGGGGGGGGGGGGGGGGGGGGGGGGGGGGGGGGGGGGGGGGGGGGGGGGGGGGGGGGGGGGGGGGGGGGGGGGGGGGGGGGGGGGGGGGGGGGGGGGGGGGGGGGGGGGGGGGGGGGGGGGGGGGGGGGGGGGGGGGGGGGGGGGGGGGGGGGGGGGGGGGGGGGGGGGGGGGGGGGGGGGGGGGGGGGGGGGGGGGGGGGGGGGGGGGGGGGGGGGGGGGGGGGGGGGGGGGGGGGGGGGGGGGGGGGGGGGGGGGGGGGGGGGGGGGGGGGGGGGGGGGGGGGGGGGGGGGGGGGGGGGGGGGGGGGGGGGGGGGGGGGGGGGGGGGGGGGGGGGGGGGGGGGGGGGGGGGGGGGGGGGGGGGGGGGGGGGGGGGGGGGGGGGGGGGGGGGGGGGGGGGGGGGGGGGGGGGGGGGGGGGGGGGGGGGGGGGGGGGGGGGGGGGGGGGGGGGGGGGGGGGGGGGGGGGGGGGGGGGGGGGGGGGGGGGGGGGGGGGGGGGGGGGGGGGGGGGGGGGGGGGGGGGGGGGGGGGGGGGGGGGGGGGGGGGGGGGGGGGGGGGGGGGGGGGGGGGGGGGGGGGGGGGGGGGGGGGGGGGGGGGGGGGGGGGGGGGGGGGGGGGGGGGGGGGGGGGGGGGGGGGGGGGGGGGGGGGGGGGGGGGGGGGGGGGGGGGGGGGGGGGGGGGGGGGGGGGGGGGGGGGGGGGGGGGGGGGGGGGGGGGGGGGGGGGGGGGGGGGGGGGGGGGGGGGGGGGGGGGGGGGGGGGGGGGGGGGGGGGGGGGGGGGGGGGGGGGGGGGGGGGGGGGGGGGGGGGGGGGGGGGGGGGGGGGGGGGGGGGGGGGGGGGGGGGGGGGGGGGGGGGGGGGGGGGGGGGGGGGGGGGGGGGGGGGGGGGGGGGGGGGGGGGGGGGGGGGGGGGGGGGGGGGGGGGGGGGGGGGGGGGGGGGGGGGGGGGGGGGGGGGGGGGGGGGGGGGGGGGGGGGGGGGGGGGGGGGGGGGGGGGGGGGGGGGGGGGGGGGGGGGGGGGGGGGGGGGGGGGGGGGGGGGGGGGGGGGGGGGGGGGGGGGGGGGGGGGGGGGGGGGGGGGGGGGGGGGGGGGGGGGGGGGGGGGGGGGGGGGGGGGGGGGGGGGGGGGGGGGGGGGGGGGGGGGGGGGGGGGGGGGGGGGGGGGGGGGGGGGGGGGGGGGGGGGGGGGGGGGGGGGGGGGGGGGGGGGGGGGGGGGGGGGGGGGGGGGGGGGGGGGGGGGGGGGGGGGGGGGGGGGGGGGGGGGGGGGGGGGGGGGGGGGGGGGGGGGGGGGGGGGGGGGGGGGGGGGGGGGGGGGGGGGGGGGGGGGGGGGGGGGGGGGGGGGGGGGGGGGGGGGGGGGGGGGGGGGGGGGGGGGGGGGGGGGGGGGGGGGGGGGGGGGGGGGGGGGGGGGGGGGGGGGGGGGGGGGGGGGGGGGGGGGGGGGGGGGGGGGGGGGGGGGGGGGGGGGGGGGGGGGGGGGGGGGGGGGGGGGGGGGGGGGGGGGGGGGGGGGGGGGGGGGGGGGGGGGGGGGGGGGGGGGGGGGGGGGGGGGGGGGGGGGGGGGGGGGGGGGGGGGGGGGGGGGGGGGGGGGGGGGGGGGGGGGGGGGGGGGGGGGGGGGGGGGGGGGGGGGGGGGGGGGGGGGGGGGGGGGGGGGGGGGGGGGGGGGGGGGGGGGGGGGGGGGGGGGGGGGGGGGGGGGGGGGGGGGGGGGGGGGGGGGGGGGGGGGGGGGGGGGGGGGGGGGGGGGGGGGGGGGGGGGGGGGGGGGGGGGGGGGGGGGGGGGGGGGGGGGGGGGGGGGGGGGGGGGGGGGGGGGGGGGGGGGGGGGGGGGGGGGGGGGGGGGGGGGGGGGGGGGGGGGGGGGGGGGGGGGGGGGGGGGGGGGGGGGGGGGGGGGGGGGGGGGGGGGGGGGGGGGGGGGGGGGGGGGGGGGGGGGGGGGGGGGGGGGGGGGGGGGGGGGGGGGGGGGGGGGGGGGGGGGGGGGGGGGGGGGGGGGGGGGGGGGGGGGGGGGGGGGGGGGGGGGGGGGGGGGGGGGGGGGGGGGGGGGGGGGGGGGGGGGGGGGGGGGGGGGGGGGGGGGGGGGGGGGGGGGGGGGGGGGGGGGGGGGGGGGGGGGGGGGGGGGGGGGGGGGGGGGGGGGGGGGGGGGGGGGGGGGGGGGGGGGGGGGGGGGGGGGGGGGGGGGGGGGGGGGGGGGGGGGGGGGGGGGGGGGGGGGGGGGGGGGGGGGGGGGGGGGGGGGGGGGGGGGGGGGGGGGGGGGGGGGGGGGGGGGGGGGGGGGGGGGGGGGGGGGGGGGGGGGGGGGGGGGGGGGGGGGGGGGGGGGGGGGGGGGGGGGGGGGGGGGGGGGGGGGGGGGGGGGGGGGGGGGGGGGGGGGGGGGGGGGGGGGGGGGGGGGGGGGGGGGGGGGGGGGGGGGGGGGGGGGGGGGGGGGGGGGGGGGGGGGGGGGGGGGGGGGGGGGGGGGGGGGGGGGGGGGGGGGGGGGGGGGGGGGGGGGGGGGGGGGGGGGGGGGGGGGGGGGGGGGGGGGGGGGGGGGGGGGGGGGGGGGGGGGGGGGGGGGGGGGGGGGGGGGGGGGGGGGGGGGGGGGGGGGGGGGGGGGGGGGGGGGGGGGGGGGGGGGGGGGGGGGGGGGGGGGGGGGGGGGGGGGGGGGGGGGGGGGGGGGGGGGGGGGGGGGGGGGGGGGGGGGGGGGGGGGGGGGGGGGGGGGGGGGGGGGGGGGGGGGGGGGGGGGGGGGGGGGGGGGGGGGGGGGGGGGGGGGGGGGGGGGGGGGGGGGGGGGGGGGGGGGGGGGGGGGGGGGGGGGGGGGGGGGGGGGGGGGGGGGGGGGGGGGGGGGGGGGGGGGGGGGGGGGGGGGGGGGGGGGGGGGGGGGGGGGGGGGGGGGGGGGGGGGGGGGGGGGGGGGGGGGGGGGGGGGGGGGGGGGGGGGGGGGGGGGGGGGGGGGGGGGGGGGGGGGGGGGGGGGGGGGGGGGGGGGGGGGGGGGGGGGGGGGGGGGGGGGGGGGGGGGGGGGGGGGGGGGGGGGGGGGGGGGGGGGGGGGGGGGGGGGGGGGGGGGGGGGGGGGGGGGGGGGGGGGGGGGGGGGGGGGGGGGGGGGGGGGGGGGGGGGGGGGGGGGGGGGGGGGGGGGGGGGGGGGGGGGGGGGGGGGGGGGGGGGGGGGGGGGGGGGGGGGGGGGGGGGGGGGGGGGGGGGGGGGGGGGGGGGGGGGGGGGGGGGGGGGGGGGGGGGGGGGGGGGGGGGGGGGGGGGGGGGGGGGGGGGGGGGGGGGGGGGGGGGGGGGGGGGGGGGGGGGGGGGGGGGGGGGGGGGGGGGGGGGGGGGGGGGGGGGGGGGGGGGGGGGGGGGGGGGGGGGGGGGGGGGGGGGGGGGGGGGGGGGGGGGGGGGGGGGGGGGGGGGGGGGGGGGGGGGGGGGGGGGGGGGGGGGGGGGGGGGGGGGGGGGGGGGGGGGGGGGGGGGGGGGGGGGGGGGGGGGGGGGGGGGGGGGGGGGGGGGGGGGGGGGGGGGGGGGGGGGGGGGGGGGGGGGGGGGGGGGGGGGGGGGGGGGGGGGGGGGGGGGGGGGGGGGGGGGGGGGGGGGGGGGGGGGGGGGGGGGGGGGGGGGGGGGGGGGGGGGGGGGGGGGGGGGGGGGGGGGGGGGGGGGGGGGGGGGGGGGGGGGGGGGGGGGGGGGGGGGGGGGGGGGGGGGGGGGGGGGGGGTGGGGGGGGGGGGGGGGGGGGGGGGGGGGGGGGGGGGGGGGGGGGGGGGGGGGGGGGGGGGGGGGGGGGGGGGGGGGGGGGGGGGGGGGGGGGGGGGGGGGGGGGGGGGGGGGGGGGGGGGGGGGGGGGGGGGGGGGGGGGGGGGGGGGGGGGGGGGGGGGGGGGGGGGGGGGGGGGGGGGGGGGGGGGGGGGGGGGGGGGGGGGGGGGGGGGGGGGGGGGGGGGGGGGGGGGGGGGGGGGGGGGGGGGGGGGGGGGGGGGGGGGGGGGGGGGGGGGGGGGGGGGGGGGGGGGGGGGGGGGGGGGGGGGGGGGGGGGGGGGGGGGGGGGGGGGGGGGGGGGGGGGGGGGGGGGGGGGGGGGGGGGGGGGGGGGGGGGGGGGGGGGGGGGGGGGGGGGGGGGGGGGGGGGGGGGGGGGGGGGGGGGGGGGGGGGGGGGGGGGGGGGGGGGGGGGGGGGGGGGGGGGGGGGGGGGGGGGGGGGGGGGGGGGGGGGGGGGGGGGGGGGGGGGGGGGGGGGGGGGGGGGGGGGGGGGGGGGGGGGGGGGGGGGGGGGGGGGGGGGGGGGGGGGGGGGGGGGGGGGGGGGGGGGGGGGGGGGGGGGGGGGGGGGGGGGGGGGGGGGGGGGGGGGGGGGGGGGGGGGGGGGGGGGGGGGGGGGGGGGGGGGGGGGGGGGGGGGGGGGGGGGGGGGGGGGGGGGGGGGGGGGGGGGGGGGGGGGGGGGGGGGGGGGGGGGGGGGGGGGGGGGGGGGGGGGGGGGGGGGGGGGGGGGGGGGGGGGGGGGGGGGGGGGGGGGGGGGGGGGGGGGGGGGGGGGGGGGGGGGGGGGGGGGGGGGGGGGGGGGGGGGGGGGGGGGGGGGGGGGGGGGGGGGGGGGGGGGGGGGGGGGGGGGGGGGGGGGGGGGGGGGGGGGGGGGGGGGGGGGGGGGGGGGGGGGGGGGGGGGGGGGGGGGGGGGGGGGGGGGGGGGGGGGGGGGGGGGGGGGGGGGGGGGGGGGGGGGGGGGGGGGGGGGGGGGGGGGGGGGGGGGGGGGGGGGGGGGGGGGGGGGGGGGGGGGGGGGGGGGGGGGGGGGGGGGGGGGGGGGGGGGGGGGGGGGGGGGGGGGGGGGGGGGGGGGGGGGGGGGGGGGGGGGGGGGGGGGGGGGGGGGGGGGGGGGGGGGGGGGGGGGGGGGGGGGGGGGGGGGGGGGGGGGGGGGGGGGGGGGGGGGGGGGGGGGGGGGGGGGGGGGGGGGGGGGGGGGGGGGGGGGGGGGGGGGGGGGGGGGGGGGGGGGGGGGGGGGGGGGGGGGGGGGGGGGGGGGGGGGGGGGGGGGGGGGGGGGGGGGGGGGGGGGGGGGGGGGGGGGGGGGGGGGGGGGGGGGGGGGGGGGGGGGGGGGGGGGGGGGGGGGGGGGGGGGGGGGGGGGGGGGGGGGGGGGGGGGGGGGGGGGGGGGGGGGGGGGGGGGGGGGGGGGGGGGGGGGGGGGGGGGGGGGGGGGGGGGGGGGGGGGGGGGGGGGGGGGGGGGGGGGGGGGGGGGGGGGGGGGGGGGGGGGGGGGGGGGGGGGGGGGGGGGGGGGGGGGGGGGGGGGGGGGGGGGGGGGGGGGGGGGGGGGGGGGGGGGGGGGGGGGGGGGGGGGGGGGGGGGGGGGGGGGGGGGGGGGGGGGGGGGGGGGGGGGGGGGGGGGGGGGGGGGGGGGGGGGGGGGGGGGGGGGGGGGGGGGGGGGGGGGGGGGGGGGGGGGGGGGGGGGGGGGGGGGGGGGGGGGGGGGGGGGGGGGGGGGGGGGGGGGGGGGGGGGGGGGGGGGGGGGGGGGGGGGGGGGGGGGGGGGGGGGGGGGGGGGGGGGGGGGGGGGGGGGGGGGGGGGGGGGGGGGGGGGGGGGGGGGGGGGGGGGGGGGGGGGGGGGGGGGGGGGGGGGTGGGGGGGGGGGGGGGGGGGGGGGGGGGGGGGGGGGGGGGGGGGGGGGGGGGGGGGGGGGGGGGGGGGGGGGGGGGGGGGGGGGGGGGGGGGGGGGGGGGGGGGGGGGGGGGGGGGGGGGGGGGGGGGGGGGGGGGGGGGGGGGGGGGGGGGGGGGGGGGGGGGGGGGGGGGGGGGGGGGGGGGGGGGGGGGGGGGGGGGGGGGGGGGGGGGGGGGGGGGGGGGGGGGGGGGGGGGGGGGGGGGGGGGGGGGGGGGGGGGGGGGGGGGGGGGGGGGGGGGGGGGGGGGGGGGGGGGGGGGGGGGGGGGGGGGGGGGGGGGGGGGGGGGGGGGGGGGGGGGGGGGGGGGGGGGGGGGGGGGGGGGGGGGGGGGGGGGGGGGGGGGGGGGGGGGGGGGGGGGGGGGGGGGGGGGGGGGGGGGGGGGGGGGGGGGGGGGGGGGGGGGGGGGGGGGGGGGGGGGGGGGGGGGGGGGGGGGGGGGGGGGGGGGGGGGGGGGGGGGGGGGGGGGGGGGGGGGGGGGGGGGGGGGGGGGGGGGGGGGGGGGGGGGGGGGGGGGGGGGGGGGGGGGGGGGGGGGGGGGGGGGGGGGGGGGGGGGGGGGGGGGGGGGGGGGGGGGGGGGGGGGGGGGGGGGGGGGGGGGGGGGGGGGGGGGGGGGGGGGGGGGGGGGGGGGGGGGGGGGGGGGGGGGGGGGGGGGGGGGGGGGGGGGGGGGGGGGGGGGGGGGGGGGGGGGGGGGGGGGGGGGGGGGGGGGGGGGGGGGGGGGGGGGGGGGGGGGGGGGGGGGGGGGGGGGGGGGGGGGGGGGGGGGGGGGGGGGGGGGGGGGGGGGGGGGGGGGGGGGGGGGGGGGGGGGGGGGGGGGGGGGGGGGGGGGGGGGGGGGGGGGGGGGGGGGGGGGGGGGGGGGGGGGGGGGGGGGGGGGGGGGGGGGGGGGGGGGGGGGGGGGGGGGGGGGGGGGGGGGGGGGGGGGGGGGGGGGGGGGGGGGGGGGGGGGGGGGGGGGGGGGGGGGGGGGGGGGGGGGGGGGGGGGGGGGGGGGGGGGGGGGGGGGGGGGGGGGGGGGGGGGGGGGGGGGGGGGGGGGGGGGGGGGGGGGGGGGGGGGGGGGGGGGGGGGGGGGGGGGGGGGGGGGGGGGGGGGGGGGGGGGGGGGGGGGGGGGGGGGGGGGGGGGGGGGGGGGGGGGGGGGGGGGGGGGGGGGGGGGGGGGGGGGGGGGGGGGGGGGGGGGGGGGGGGGGGGGGGGGGGGGGGGGGGGGGGGGGGGGGGGGGGGGGGGGGGGGGGGGGGGGGGGGGGGGGGGGGGGGGGGGGGGGGGGGGGGGGGGGGGGGGGGGGGGGGGGGGGGGGGGGGGGGGGGGGGGGGGGGGGGGGGGGGGGGGGGGGGGGGGGGGGGGGGGGGGGGGGGGGGGGGGGGGGGGGGGGGGGGGGGGGGGGGGGGGGGGGGGGGGGGGGGGGGGGGGGGGGGGGGGGGGGGGGGGGGGGGGGGGGGGGGGGGGGGGGGGGGGGGGGGGGGGGGGGGGGGGGGGGGGGGGGGGGGGGGGGGGGGGGGGGGGGGGGGGGGGGGGGGGGGGGGGGGGGGGGGGGGGGGGGGGGGGGGGGGGGGGGGGGGGGGGGGGGGGGGGGGGGGGGGGGGGGGGGGGGGGGGGGGGGGGGGGGGGGGGGGGGGGGGGGGGGGGGGGGGGGGGGGGGGGGGGGGGGGGGGGGGGGGGGGGGGGGGGGGGGGGGGGGGGGGGGGGGGGGGGGGGGGGGGGGGGGGGGGGGGGGGGGGGGGGGGGGGGGGGGGGGGGGGGGGGGGGGGGGGGGGGGGGGGGGGGGGGGGGGGGGGGGGGGGGGGGGGGGGGGGGGGGGGGGGGGGGGGGGGGGGGGGGGGGGGGGGGGGGGGGGGGGGGGGGGGGGGGGGGGGGGGGGGGGGGGGGGGGGGGGGGGGGGGGGGGGGGGGGGGGGGGGGGGGGGGGGGGGGGGGGGGGGGGGGGGGGGGGGGGGGGGGGGGGGGGGGGGGGGGGGGGGGGGGGGGGGGGGGGGGGGGGGGGGGGGGGGGGGGGGGGGGGGGGGGGGGGGGGGGGGGGGGGGGGGGGGGGGGGGGGGGGGGGGGGGGGGGGGGGGGGGGGGGGGGGGGGGGGGGGGGGGGGGGGGGGGGGGGGGGGGGGGGGGGGGGGGGGGGGGGGGGGGGGGGGGGGGGGGGGGGGGGGGGGGGGGGGGGGGGGGGGGGGGGGGGGGGGGGGGGGGGGGGGGGGGGGGGGGGGGGGGGGGGGGGGGGGGGGGGGGGGGGGGGGGGGGGGGGGGGGGGGGGGGGGGGGGGGGGGGGGGGGGGGGGGGGGGGGGGGGGGGGGGGGGGGGGGGGGGGGGGGGGGGGGGGGGGGGGGGGGGGGGGGGGGGGGGGGGGGGGGGGGGGGGGGGGGGGGGGGGGGGGGGGGGGGGGGGGGGGGGGGGGGGGGGGGGGGGGGGGGGGGGGGGGGGGGGGGGGGGGGGGGGGGGGGGGGGGGGGGGGGGGGGGGGGGGGGGGGGGGGGGGGGTGGGGGGGGGGGGGGGGGGGGGGGGGGGGGGGGGGGGGGGGGGGGGGGGGGGGGGGGGGGGGGGGGGGGGGGGGGGGGGGGGGGGGGGGGGGGGGGGGGGGGGGGGGGGGGGGGGGGGGGGGGGGGGGGGGGGGGGGGGGGGGGGGGGGGGGGGGGGGGGGGGGGGGGGGGGGGGGGGGGGGGGGGGGGGGGGGGGGGGGGGGGGGGGGGGGGGGGGGGGGGGGGGGGGGGGGGGGGGGGGGGGGGGGGGGGGGGGGGGGGGGGGGGGGGGGGGGGGGGGGGGGGGGGGGGGGGGGGGGGGGGGGGGGGGGGGGGGGGGGGGGGGGGGGGGGGGGGGGGGGGGGGGGGGGGGGGGGGGGGGGGGGGGGGGGGGGGGGGGGGGGGGGGGGGGGGGGGGGGGGGGGGGGGGGGGGGGGGGGGGGGGGGGGGGGGGGGGGGGGGGGGGGGGGGGGGGGGGGGGGGGGGGGGGGGGGGGGGGGGGGGGGGGGGGGGGGGGGGGGGGGGGGGGGGGGGGGGGGGGGGGGGGGGGGGGGGGGGGGGGGGGGGGGGGGGGGGGGGGGGGGGGGGGGGGGGGGGGGGGGGGGGGGGGGGGGGGGGGGGGGGGGGGGGGGGGGGGGGGGGGGGGGGGGGGGGGGGGGGGGGGGGGGGGGGGGGGGGGGGGGGGGGGGGGGGGGGGGGGGGGGGGGGGGGGGGGGGGGGGGGGGGGGGGGGGGGGGGGGGGGGGGGGGGGGGGGGGGGGGGGGGGGTGGGGGGGGGGGGGGGGGGGGGGGGGGGGGGGGGGGGGGGGGGGGGGGGGGGGGGGGGGGGGGGGGGGGGGGGGGGGGGGGGGGGGGGGGGGGGGGGGGGGGGGGGGGGGGGGGGGGGGGGGGGGGGGGGGGGGGGGGGGGGGGGGGGGGGGGGGGGGGGGGGGGGGGGGGGGGGGGGGGGGGGGGGGGGGGGGGGGGGGGGGGGGGGGGGGGGGGGGGGGGGGGGGGGGGGGGGGGGGGGGGGGGGGGGGGGGGGGGGGGGGGGGGGGGGGGGGGGGGGGGGGGGGGGGGGGGGGGGGGGGGGGGGGGGGGGGGGGGGGGGGGGGGGGGGGGGGGGGGGGGGGGGGGGGGGGGGGGGGGGGGGGGGGGGGGGGGGGGGGGGGGGGGGGGGGGGGGGGGGGGGGGGGGGGGGGGGGGGGGGGGGGGGGGGGGGGGGGGGGGGGGGGGGGGGGGGGGGGGGGGGGGGGGGGGGGGGGGGGGGGGGGGGGGGGGGGGGGGGGGGGGGGGGGGGGGGGGGGGGGGGGGGGGGGGGGGGGGGGGGGGGGGGGGGGGGGGGGGGGGGGGGGGGGGGGGGGGGGGGGGGGGGGGGGGGGGGGGGGGGGGGGGGGGGGGGGGGGGGGGGGGGGGGGGGGGGGGGGGGGGGGGGGGGGGGGGGGGGGGGGGGGGGGGGGGGGGGGGGGGGGGGGGGGGGGGGGGGGGGGGGGGGGGGGGGGGGGGGGGGGGGGGGGGGGGGGGGGGGGGGGGGGGGGGGGGGGGGGGGGGGGGGGGGGGGGGGGGGGGGGGGGGGGGGGGGGGGGGGGGGGGGGGGGGGGGGGGGGGGGGGGGGGGGGGGGGGGGGGGGGGGGGGGGGGGGGGGGGGGGGGGGGGGGGGGGGGGGGGGGGGGGGGGGGGGGGGGGGGGGGGGGGGGGGGGGGGGGGGGGGGGGGGGGGGGGGGGGGGGGGGGGGGGGGGGGGGGGGGGGGGGGGGGGGGGGGGGGGGGGGGGGGGGGGGGGGGGGGGGGGGGGGGGGGGGGGGGGGGGGGGGGGGGGGGGGGGGGGGGGGGGGGGGGGGGGGGGGGGGGGGGGGGGGGGGGGGGGGGGGGGGGGGGGGGGGGGGGGGGGGGGGGGGGGGGGGGGGGGGGGGGGGGGGGGGGGGGGGGGGGGGGGGGGGGGGGGGGGGGGGGGGGGGGGGGGGGGGGGGGGGGGGGGGGGGGGGGGGGGGGGGGGGGGGGGGGGGGGGGGGGGGGGGGGGGGGGGGGGGGGGGGGGGGGGGGGGGGGGGGGGGGGGGGGGGGGGGGGGGGGGGGGGGGGGGGGGGGGGGGGGGGGGGGGGGGG
Organism: Ambrosia x helenae; assembly: GCA_030844895.1. Taxonomy (NCBI): domain Eukaryota; kingdom Viridiplantae; phylum Streptophyta; class Magnoliopsida; order Asterales; family Asteraceae; genus Ambrosia; species Ambrosia x helenae. The sequence continues at coordinate 57,204 of JAUTDX010003769.1, read as the reverse complement.
GGGGGGGGGGGGGGGGGGGGGGGGGGGGGGGGGGGGGGGGGGGGGGGGGGGGGGGGGGGGGGGGGGGGGGGGGGGGGGGGGGGGGGGGGGGGGGGGGGGGGGGGGGGGGGGGGGGGGGGGGGGGGGGGGGGGGGGGGGGGGGGGGGGGGGGGGGGGGGGGGGGGGGGGGGGGGGGGGGGGGGGGGGGGGGGGGGGGGGGGGGGGGGGGGGGGGGGGGGGGGGGGGGGGGGGGGGGGGGGGGGGGGGGGGGGGGGGGGGGGGGGGGGGGGGGGGGGGGGGGGGGGGGGGGGGGGGGGGGGGGGGGGGGGGGGGGGGGGGGGGGGGGGGGGGGGGGGGGGGGGGGGGGGGGGGGGGGGGGGGGGGGGGGGGGGGGGGGGGGGGGGGGGGGGGGGGGGGGGGGGGGGGGGGGGGGGGGGGGGGGGGGGGGGGGGGGGGGGGGGGGGGGGGGGGGGGGGGGGGGGGGGGGGGGGGGGGGGGGGGGGGGGGGGGGGGGGGGGGGGGGGGGGGGGGGGGGGGGGGGGGGGGGGGGGGGGGGGGGGGGGGGGGGGGGGGGGGGGGGGGGGGGGGGGGGGGGGGGGGGGGGGGGGGGGGGGGGGGGGGGGGGGGGGGGGGGGGGGGGGGGGGGGGGGGGGGGGGGGGGGGGGGGGGGGGGGGGGGGGGGGGGGGGGGGGGGGGGGGGGGGGGGGGGGGGGGGGGGGGGGGGGGGGGGGGGGGGGGGGGGGGGGGGGGGGGGGGGGGGGGGGGGGGGGGGGGGGGGGGGGGGGGGGGGGGGGGGGGGGGGGGGGGGGGGGGGGGGGGGGGGGGGGGGGGGGGGGGGGGGGGGGGGGGGGGGGGGGGGGGGGGGGGGGGGGGGGGGGGGGGGGGGGGGGGGGGGGGGGGGGGGGGGGGGGGGGGGGGGGGGGGGGGGGGGGGGGGGGGGGGGGGGGGGGGGGGGGGGGGGGGGGGGGGGGGGGGGGGGGGGGGGGGGGGGGGGGGGGGGGGGGGGGGGGGGGGGGGGGGGGGGGGGGGGGGGGGGGGGGGGGGGGGGGGGGGGGGGGGGGGGGGGGGGGGGGGGGGGGGGGGGGGGGGGGGGGGGGGGGGGGGGGGGGGGGGGGGGGGGGGGGGGGGGGGGGGGGGGGGGGGGGGGGGGGGGGGGGGGGGGGGGGGGGGGGGGGGGGGGGGGGGGGGGGGGGGGGGGGGGGGGGGGGGGGGGGGGGGGGGGGGGGGGGGGGGGGGGGGGGGGGGGGGGGGGGGGGGGGGGGGGGGGGGGGGGGGGGGGGGGGGGGGGGGGGGGGGGGGGGGGGGGGGGGGGGGGGGGGGGGGGGGGGGGGGGGGGGGGGGGGGGGGGGGGGGGGGGGGGGGGGGGGGGGGGGGGGGGGGGGGGGGGGGGGGGGGGGGGGGGGGGGGGGGGGGGGGGGGGGGGGGGGGGGGGGGGGGGGGGGGGGGGGGGGGGGGGGGGGGGGGGGGGGGGGGGGGGGGGGGGGGGGGGGGGGGGGGGGGGGGGGGGGGGGGGGGGGGGGGGGGGGGGGGGGGGGGGGGGGGGGGGGGGGGGGGGGGGGGGGGGGGGGGGGGGGGGGGGGGGGGGGGGGGGGGGGGGGGGGGGGGGGGGGGGGGGGGGGGGGGGGGGGGGGGGGGGGGGGGGGGGGGGGGGGGGGGGGGGGGGGGGGGGGGGGGGGGGGGGGGGGGGGGGGGGGGGGGGGGGGGGGGGGGGGGGGGGGGGGGGGGGGGGGGGGGGGGGGGGGGGGGGGGGGGGGGGGGGGGGGGGGGGGGGGGGGGGGGGGGGGGGGGGGGGGGGGGGGGGGGGGGGGGGGGGGGGGGGGGGGGGGGGGGGGGGGGGGGGGGGGGGGGGGGGGGGGGGGGGGGGGGGGGGGGGGGGGGGGGGGGGGGGGGGGGGGGGGGGGGGGGGGGGGGGGGGGGGGGGGGGGGGGGGGGGGGGGGGGGGGGGGGGGGGGGGGGGGGGGGGGGGGGGGGGGGGGGGGGGGGGGGGGGGGGGGGGGGGGGGGGGGGGGGGGGGGGGGGGGGGGGGGGGGGGGGGGGGGGGGGGGGGGGGGGGGGGTGGGGGGGGGGGGGGGGGGGGGGGGGGGGGGGGGGGGGGGGGGGGGGGGGGGGGGGGGGGGGGGGGGGGGGGGGGGGGGGGGGGGGGGGGGGGGGGGGGGGGGGGGGGGGGGGGGGGGGGGGGGGGGGGGGGGGGGGGGGGGGGGGGGGGGGGGGGGGGGGGGGGGGGGGGGGGGGGGGGGGGGGGGGGGGGGGGGGGGGGGGGGGGGGGGGGGGGGGGGGGGGGGGGGGGGGGGGGGGGGGGGGGGGGGGGGGGGGGGGGGGGGGGGGGGGGGGGGGGGGGGGGGGGGGGGGGGGGGGGGGGGGGGGGGGGGGGGGGGGGGGGGGGGGGGGGGGGGGGGGGGGGGGGGGGGGGGGGGGGGGGGGGGGGGGGGGGGGGGGGGGGGGGGGGGGGGGGGGGGGGGGGGGGGGGGGGGGGGGGGGGGGGGGGGGGGGGGGGGGGTGGGGGGGGGGGGGGGGGGGGGGGGGGGGGGGGGGGGGGGGGGGGGGGGGGGGGGGGGGGGGGGGGGGGGGGGGGGGGGGGGGGGGGGGGGGGGGGGGGGGGGGGGGGGGGGGGGGGGGGGGGGGGGGGGGGGGGGGGGGGGGGGGGGGGGGGGGGGGGGGGGGGGGGGGGGGGGGGGGGGGGGGGGGGGGGGGGGGGGGGGGGGGGGGGGGGGGGGGGGGGGGGGGGGGGGGGGGGGGGGGGGGGGGGGGGGGGGGGGGGGGGGGGGGGGGGGGGGGGGGGGGGGGGGGGGGGGGGGGGGGGGGGGGGGGGGGGGGGGGGGGGGGGGGGGGGGGGGGGGGGGGGGGGGGGGGGGGGGGGGGGGGGGGGGGGGGGGGGGGGGGGGGGGGGGGGGGGGGGGGGGGGGGGGGGGGGGGGGGGGGGGGGGGGGGGGGGGGGGGGGGGGGGGGGGGGGGGGGGGGGGGGGGGGGGGGGGGGGGGGGGGGGGGGGGGGGGGGGGGGGGGGGGGGGGGGGGGGGGGGGGGGGGGGGGGGGGGGGGGGGGGGGGGGGGGGGGGGGGGGGGGGGGGGGGGGGGGGGGGGGGGGGGGGGGGGGGGGGGGGGGGGGGGGGGGGGGGGGGGGGGGGGGGGGGGGGGGGGGGGGGGGGGGGGGGGGGGGGGGGGGGGGGGGGGGGGGGGGGGGGGGGGGGGGGGGGGGGGGGGGGGGGGGGGGGGGGGGGGGGGGGGGGGGGGGGGGGGGGGGGGGGGGGGGGGGGGGGGGGGGGGGGGGGGGGGGGGGGGGGGGGGGGGGGGGGGGGGGGGGGGGGGGGGGGGGGGGGGTGGGGGGGGGGGGGGGGGGGGGGGGGGGGGGGGGGGGGGGGGGGGGGGGGGGGGGGGGGGGGGGGGGGGGGGGGGGGGGGGGGGGGGGGGGGGGGGGGGGGGGGGGGGGGGGGGGGGGGGGGGGGGGGGGGGGGGGGGGGGGGGGGGGGGGGGGGGGGGGGGGGGGGGGGGGGGGGGGGGGGGGGGGGGGGGGGGGGGGGGGGTGGGGGGGGGGGGGGGGGGGGGGGGGGGGGGGGGGGGGGGGGGGGGGGGGGGGGGGGGGGGGGGGGGGGGGGGGGGGGGGGGGGGGGGGGGGGGGGGGGGGGGGGGGGGGGGGGGGGGGGGGGGGGGGGGGGGGGGGGGGGGGGGGGTGGGGGGGGGGGGGGGGGGGGGGGGGGGGGGGGGGGGGGGGGGGGGGGGGGGGGGGGGGGGGGGGGGGGGGGGGGGGGGGGGGGGGGGGGGGGGGGGGGGGGGGGGGGGGGGGGGGGGGGGGTGGGGGGGGGGGGGGGGGGGGGGGGGGGGGGGGGGGGGGGGGGGGGGGGGGGGGGGGGGGGGGGGGGGGGGGGGGGGGGGGGGGGGGGGGGGGGGGGGGGGGGGGGGGGGGGGGGGGGGGGGGGGGGGGGGGGGGGGGGGGGGGGGGGGGGGGGGGGGGGGGGGGGGGGGGGGGGGGGGGGGGGGGGGGGGGGGGGGGGGGGGGGGGGGGGGGGGGGGGGGGGGGGGGGGGGGGGGGGGGGGGGGGGGGGGGGGGGGGGGGGGGGGGGGGGGGGGGGGGGGGGGGGGGGGGGGGGGGGGGGGGGGGGGGGGGGGGGGGGGGGGGGGGGGGGGGGGGGGGGGGGGGGGGGGGGGGGGGGGGGGGGGGGGGGGGGGGGGGGGGGGGGGGGGGGGGGGGGGGGGGGGGGGGGGGGGGGGGGGGGGGGGGGGGGGGGGGGGGGGGGGGGGGGGGGGGGGGGGGGGGGGGGGGGGGGGGGGGGGGGGGGGGGGGGGGGGGGGGGGGGGGGGGGGGGGGTGGGGGGGGGGGGGGGGGGGGGGGGGGGGGGGGGGGGGGGGGGGGGGGGGGGGGGGGGGGGGGGGGGGGGGGGGGGGGGGGGGGGGGGGGGGGGGGGGGGGGGGGGGGGGGGGGGGGGGGGGGGGGGGGGGGGGGGGGGGGGGGGGGGGGGGGGGGGGGGGGGGGGGGGGGGGGGGGGGGGGGGGGGGGGGGGGGGGGGGGGGGGGGGGGGGGGGGGGGGGGGGGGGGGGGGGGGGGGGGGGGGGGGGGGGGGGGGGGGGGGGGGGGGGGGGGGGGGGGGGGGGGGGGGGGGGGGGGGGGGGGGGGGGGGGGGGGGGGGGGGGGGGGGGGGGGGGGGGGGGGGGGGGGGGGGGGGGGGGGGGGGGGGGGGGGGGGGGGGGGGGGGGGGGGGGGGGGGGGGGGGGGGGGGGGGGGGGGGGGGGGGGGGGGGGGGGGGGGGGGGGGGGGGGGGGGGGGGGGGGGGGGGGGGGGGGGGGGGGGGGGGGGGGGGGGGGGGGGGGGGGGGGGGGGGGGGGGGGGGGGGGGGGGGGGGGGGGGGGGGGGGGGGGGGGGGGGGGGGGGGGGGGGGGGGGGGGGGGGGGGGGGGGGGGGGGGGGGGGGGGGGGGGGGGGGGGGGGGGGGGGGGGGGGGGGGGGGGGGGGGGGGGGGGGGGGGGGGGGGGGGGGGGGGGGGGGGGGGGGGGGGGGGGGGGGGGGGGGGGGGGGGGGGGGGGGGGGGGGGGGGGGGGGGGGGGGGGGGGGGGGGGGGGGGGGGGGGGGGGGGGGGGGGGGGGGGGGGGGGGGGGGGGGGGGGGGGGGGGGGGGGGGGGGGGGGGGGGGGGGGGGGGGGGGGGGGGGGGGGGGGGGGGGGGGGGGGGGGGGGGGGGGGGGGGGGGGGGGGGGGGGGGGGGGGGGGGGGGGGGGGGGGGGGGGGGGGGGGGGGGGGGGGGGGGGGGGGGGGGGGGGGGGGGGGGGGGGGGGGGGGGGGGGGGGGGGGGGGGGGGGGGGGGGGGGGGGGGGGGGGGGGGGGGGGGGGGGGGGGGGGGGGGGGGGGGGGGGGGGGGGGGGGGGGGGGGGGGGGGGGGGGGGGGGGGGGGGGGGGGGGGGGGGGGGGGGGGGGGGGGGGGGGGGGGGGGGGGGGGGGGGGGGGGGGGGGGGGGGGGGGGGGGGGGGGGGGGGGGGGGGGGGGGGGGGGGGGGGGGGGGGGGGGGGGGGGGGGGGGGGGGGGGGGGGGGGGGGGGGGGGGGGGGGGGGGGGGGGGGGGGGGGGGGGGGGGGGGGGGGGGGGGGGGGGGGGGGGGGGGGGGGGGGGGGGGGGGGGGGGGGGGGGGGGGGGGGGGGGGGGGGGGGGGGGGGGGGGGGGGGGGGGGGGGGGGGGGGGGGGGGGGGGGGGGGGGGGGGGGGGGGGGGGGGGGGGGGGGGGGTGGGGGGGGGGGGGGGGGGGGGGGGGGGGGGGGGGGGGGGGGGGGGGGGGGGGGGGGGGGGGGGGGGGGGGGGGGGGGGGGGGGGGGGGGGGGGGGGGGGGGGGGGGGGGGGGGGGGGGGGGGGGGGGGGGGGGGGGGGGGGGGGGGGGGGGGGGGGGGGGGGGGGGGGGGGGGGGGGGGGGGGGGGGGGGGGGGGGGGGGGGGGGGGGGGGGGGGGGGGGGGGGGGGGGGGGGGGGGGGGGGGGGGGGGGGTGGGGGGGGGGGGGGGGGGGGGGGGGGGGGGGGGGGGGGGGGGGGGGGGGGGGGGGGGGGGGGGGGGGGGGGGGGGGGGGGGGGGGGGGGGGGGGGGGGGGGGGGGGGGGGGGGGGGGGGGGGGGGGGGGGGGGGGGGGGGGGGGGGGGGGGGGGGGGGGGGGGGGGGGGGGGGGGGGGGGGGGGGGGGGGGGGGGGGGGGGGGGGGGGGGGGGGGGGGGGGGGGGGGGGGGGGGGGGGGGGGGGGGGGGGGGGGGGGGGGGGGGGGGGGGGGGGGGGGGGGGGGGGGGGGGGGGGGGGGGGGGGGGGGGGGGGGGGGGGGGGGGGGGGGGGGGGGGGGGGGGGGGGGGGGGGGGGGGGGGGTGGGGGGGGGGGGGGGGGGGGGGGGGGGGGGGGGGGGGGGGGGGGGGGGGGGGGGGGGGGGGGGGGGGGGGGGGGGGGGGGGGGGGGGGGGGGGGGGGGGGGGGGGGGGGGGGGGGGGGGGGGGGGGGGGGGGGGGGGGGGGGGGGGGGGGGGGGGGGGGGGGGGGGGGGGGGGGGGGGGGGGGGGGGGGGGGGGGGGGGGGGGGGGGGGGGGGGGGGGGGGGGGGGGGGGGGGGGGGGGGGGGGGGGGGGGGGGGGGGGGGGGGGGGGGGGGGGGGGGGGGGGGGGGGGGGGGGGGGGGGGGGGGGGGGGGGGGGGGGGGGGGGGGGGGGGGGGGGGGGGGGGGGGGGGGGGGGGGGGGGGGGGGGGGGGGGGGGGGGGGGGGGGGGGGGGGGGGGGGGGGGGGGGGGGGGGGGGGGGGGGGGGGGGGGGGGGGGGGGGGGGGGGGGGGGGGGGGGGGGGGGGGGGGGGGGGGGGGGGGGGGGGGGGGGGGGGGGGGGGGGGGGGGGGGGGGGGGGGGGGGGGGGGGGGGGGGGGGGGGGGGGGGGGGGGGGGGGGGGGGGGGGGGGGGGGGGGGGGGGGGGGGGGGGGGGGGGGGGGGGGGGGGGGGGGGGGGGGGGGGGGGGGGGGGGGGGGGGGGGGGGGGGGGGGGGGGGGGGGGGGGGGGGGGGGGGGGGGGGGGGGGGGGGGGGGGGTGGGGGGGGGGGGGGGGGGGGGGGGGGGGGGGGGGGGGGGGGGGGGGGGGGGGGGGGGGGGGGGGGGGGTGGGGGGGGGGGGGGGGGGGGGGGGGGGGGGGGGGGGGGGGGGGGGGGGGGGGGGGGGGGGGGGGGGGGGGGGGGGGGGGGGGGGGGGGGGGGGGGGGGGGGGGGGGGGGGGGGGGGGGGGGGGGGGGGGGGGGGGGGGGGGGGGGGGGGGGGGGGGGGGGGGGGGGGGGGGGGGGGGGGGGGGGGGGGGGGGGGGGGGGGGGGGGGGGGGGGGGGGGGGGGGGGGGGGGGGGGGGGGGGGGGGGGGGGGGGGGGGGGGGGGGGGGGGGGGGGGGGGGGGGGGGGGGGGGGGGGGGGGGGGGGGGGGGGGGGGGGGGGGGGGGGGGGGGGGGGGGGGGGGGGGGGGGGGGGGGGGGGGGGGGGGGGGGGGGGGGGGGGGGGGGGGGGGGGGGGGGGGGGGGGGGGGGGGGGGGGGGGGGGGGGGGGGGGGGGGGGGGGGGGGGGGGGGGGGGGGGGGGGGGGGGGGGGGGGGGGGGGGGGGGGGGGGGGGGGGGGGGGGGGGGGGGGGGGGGGGGGGGGGGGGGGGGGGGGGGGGGGGGGGGGGGGGGGGGGGGGGGGGGGGGGGGGGGGGGGGGGGGGGGGGGGGGGGGGGGGTGGGGGGGGGGGGGGGGGGGGGGGGGGGGGGGGGGGGGGGGGGGGGGGGGGGGGGGGGGGGGGGGGGGGGGGGGGGGGGGGGGGGGGGGGGGGGGGGGGGGGGGGGGGGGGGGGGGGGGGGGGGGGGGGGGGGGGGGGGGGGGGGGGGGGGGGGGGGGGGGGGGGGGGGGGGGGGGGGGGGGGGGGGGGGGGGGGGGGGGGGGGGGGGGGGGGGGGGGGGGGGGGGGGGGGGGGGGGGGGGGGGGGGGGGGGGGGGGGGGGGGGGGGGGGGGGGGGGGGGGGGGGGGGGGGGGGGGGGGGGGGGGGGGGGGGGGGGGGGGGGGGGGGGGGGGGGGGGGGGGGGGGGGGGGGGGGGGGGGGGGGGGGGGGGGGGGGGGGGGGGGGGGGGGGGGGGGGGGGGGGGGGGGGGGGGGGGGGGGGGGGGGGGGGGGGGGGGGGGGGGGGGGGGGGGGGGGGGGGGGGGGGGGGGGGGGGGGGGGGGGGGGGGGGGGGGGGGGGGGGGGGGGGGGGGGGGGGGGGGGGGGGGGGGGGGGGGGGGGGGGGGGGGGGGGGGGGGGGGGGGGGGGGGGGGGGGGGGGGGGGGGGGGGGGGGGGGGGGGGGGGGGGGGGGGGGGGGGGGGGGGGGGGGGGGGGGGGGGGGGGGGGGGGGGGGGGGGGGGGGGGGGGGGGGGGGGGGGGGGGGGGGGGGGGGGGGGGGGGGGGGGGGGGGGGGGGGGGGGGGGGGGGGGGGGGGGGGGGGGGGGGGGGGGGGGGGGGGGGGGGGGGGGGGGGGGGGGGGGGGGGGGGGGGGGGGGGGGGGGGGGGGGGGGGGGGGGGGGGGGGGGGGGGGGGGGGGGGGGGGGGGGGGGGGGGGGGGGGGGGGGGGGGGGGGGGGGGGGGGGGGGGGGGGGGGGGGGGGGGGGGGGGGGGGGGGGGGGGGGGGGGGGGGGGGGGGGGGGGGGGGGGGGGGGGGGGGGGGGGGGGGGGGGGGGGGGGGGGGGGGGGGGGGGGGGGGGGGGGGGGGGGGGGGGGGGGGGGGGGGGGGGGGGGGGGGGGGGGGGGGGGGGGGGGGGGGGGGGGGGGGGGGGGGGGGGGGGGGGGGGGGGGGGGGGGGGGGGGGGGGGGGGGGGGGGGGGGGGGGGGGGGGGGGGGGGGGGGGGGGGGGGGGGGGGGGGGGGGGGGGGGGGGGGGGGGGGGGGGGGGGGGGGGGGGGGGGGGGGGGGGGGGGGGGGGGGGGGGGGGGGGGGGGGGGGGGGGGGGGGGGGGGGGGGGGGGGGGGGGGGGGGGGGGGGGGGGGGGGGGGGGGGGGGGGGGGGGGGGGGGGGGGGGGGGGGGGGGGGGGGGGGGGGGGGGGGGGGGGGGGGGGGGGGGGGGGGGGGGGGGGGGGGGGGGGGGGGGGGGGGGGGGGGGGGGGGGGGGGGGGGGGGGGGGGGGGGGGGGGGGGGGGGGGGGGGGGGGGGGGGGGGGGGGGGGGGGGGGGGGGGGGGGGGGGGGGGGGGGGGGGGGGGGGGGGGGGGGGGGGGGGGGGGGGGGGGGGGGGGGGGGGGGGGGGGGGGGGGGGGGGGGGGGGGGGGGGGGGGGGGGGGGGGGGGGGGGGGGGGGGGGGGGGGGGGGGGGGGGGGGGGGGGGGGGGGGGGGGGGGGGGGGGGGGGGGGGGGGGGGGGGGGGGGGGGGGGGGGGGGGGGGGGGGGGGGGGGGGGGGGGGGGGGGGGGGGGGGGGGGGGGGGGGGGGGGGGGGGGGGGGGGGGGGGGGGGGGGGGGGGGGGGGGGGGGGGGGGGGGGGGGGGGGGGGGGGGGGGGGGGGGGGGGGGGGGGGGGGGGGGGGGGGGGGGGGGGGGGGGGGGGGGGGGGGGGGGGGGGGGGGGGGGGGGGGGGGGGGGGGGGGGGGGGGGGGGGGGGGGGGGGGGGGGGGGGGGGGGGGGGGGGGGGGGGGGGGGGGGGGGGGGGGGGGGGGGGGGGGGGGGGGGGGGGGGGGGGGGGGGGGGGGGGGGGGGGGGGGGGGGGGGGGGGGGGGGGGGGGGGGGGGGGGGGGGGGGGGGGGGGGGGGGGGGGGGGGGGGGGGGGGGGGGGGGGGGGGGGGGGGGGGGGGGGGGGGGGGGGGGGGGGGGGGGGGGGGGGGGGGGGGGGGGGGGGGGGGGGGGGGGGGGGGGGGGGGGGGGGGGGGGGGGGGGGGGGGGGGGGGGGGGGGGGGGGGGGGGGGGGGGGGGGGGGGGGGGGGGGGGGGGGGGGGGGGGGGGGGGGGGGGGGGGGGGGGGGGGGGGGGGGGGGGGGGGGGGGGGGGGGGGGGGGGGGGGGGGGGGGGGGGGGGGGGGGGGGGGGGGGGGGGGGGGGGGGGGGGGGGGGGGGGGGGGGGGGGGGGGGGGGGGGGGGGGGGGGGGGGGGGGGGGGGGGGGGGGGGGGGGGGGGGGGGGGGGGGGGGGGGGGGGGGGGGGGGGGGGGGGGGGGGGGGGGGGGGGGGGGGGGGGGGGGGGGGGGGGGGGGGGGGGGGGGGGGGGGGGGGGGGGGGGGGGGGGGGGGGGGGGGGGGGGGGGGGGGGGGGGGGGGGGGGGGGGGGGGGGGGGGGGGGGGGGGGGGGGGGGGGGGGGGGGGGGGGGGGGGGGGGGGGGGGGGGGGGGGGGGGGGGGGGGGGGGGGGGGGGGGGGGGGGGGGGGGGGGGGGGGGGGGGGGGGGGGGGGGGGGGGGGGGGGGGGGGGGGGGGGGGGGGGGGGGGGGGGGGGGGGGGGGGGGGGGGGGGGGGGGGGGGGGGGGGGGGGGGGGGGGGGGGGGGGGGGGGGGGGGGGGGGGGGGGGGGGGGGGGGGGGGGGGGGGGGGGGGGGGGGGGGGGGGGGGGGGGGGGGGGGGGGGGGGGGGGGGGGGGGGGGGGGGGGGGGGGGGGGGGGGGGGGGGGGGGGGGGGGGGTGGGGGGGGGGGGGGGGGGGGGGGGGGGGGGGGGGGGGGGGGGGGGGGGGGGGGGGGGGGGGGGGGGGGGGGGGGGGGGGGGGGGGGGGGGGGGGGGGGGGGGGGGGGGGGGGGGGGGGGGGGGGGGGGGGGGGGGGGGGGGGGGGGGGGGGGGGGGGGGGGGGGGGGGGGGGGGGGGGGGGGGGGGGGGGGGGGGGGGGGGGGGGGGGGGGGGGGGGGGGGGGGGGGGGGGGGGGGGGGGGGGGGGGGGGGGGGGGGGGGGGGGGGGGGGGGGGGGGGGGGGGGGGGGGGGGGGGGGGGGGGGGGGGGGGGGGGGGGGGGGGGGGGGGGGGGGGGGGGGGGGGGGGGGGGGGGGGGGGGGGGGGGGGGGGGGGGGGGGGGGGGGGGGGGGGGGGGGGGGGGGGGGGGGGGGGGGGGGGGGGGGGGGGGGGGGGGGGGGGGGGGGGGGGGGGGGGGGGGGGGGGGGGGGGGGGGGGGGGGGGGGGGGGGGGGGGGGGGGGGGGGGGGGGGGGGGGGGGGGGGGGGGGGGGGGGGGGGGGGGGGGGGGGGGGGGGGGGGGGGGGGGGGGGGGGGGGGGGGGGGGGGGGGGGGGGGGGGGGGGGGGGGGGGGGGGGGGGGGGGGGGGGGGGGGGGGGGGGGGGGGGGGGGGGGGGGGGGGGGGGGGGGGGGGGGGGGGGGGGGGGGGGGGGGGGGGGGGGGGGGGGGGGGGGGGGGGGGGGGGGGGGGGGGGGGGGGGGGGGGGGGGGGGGGGGGGGGGGGGGGGGGGGGGGGGGGGGGGGGGGGGGGGGGGGGGGGGGGGGGGGGGGGGGGGGGGGGGGGGGGGGGGGGGGGGGGGGGGGGGGGGGGGGGGGGGGGGGGGGGGGGGGGGGGGGGGGGGGGGGGGGGGGGGGGGGGGGGGGGGGGGGGGGGGGGGGGGGGGGGGGGGGGGGGGGGGTGGGGGGGGGGGGGGGGGGGGGGGGGGGGGGGGGGGGGGGGGGGGGGGGGGGGGGGGGGGGGGGGGGGGGGGGGGGGGGGGGGGGGGGGGGGGGGGGGGGGGGGGGGGGGGGGGGGGGGGGGGGGGGGGGGGGGGGGGGGGGGGGGGGGGGGGGGGGGGGGGGGGGGGGGGGGGGGGGGGGGGGGGGGGGGGGGGGGGGGGGGGGGGGGGGGGGGGGGGGGGGGGGGGGGGGGGGGGGGGGGGGGGGGGGGGGGGGGGGGGGGGGGGGGGGGGGGGGGGGGGGGGGGGGGGGGGGGGGGGGGGGGGGGGGGGGGGGGGGGGGGGGGGGGGGGGGGGGGGGGGGGGGGGGGGGGGGGGGGGGGGGGGGGGGGGGGGGGGGGGGGGGGGGGGGGGGGGGGGGGGGGGGGGGGGGGGGGGGGGGGGGGGGGGGGGGGGGGGGGGGGGGGGGGGGGGGGGGGGGGGGGGGGGGGGGGGGGGGGGGGGGGGGGGGGGGGGGGGGGGGGGGGGGGGGGGGGGGGGGGGGGGGGGGGGGGGGGGGGGGGGGGGGGGGGGGGGGGGGGGGGGGGGGGGGGGGGGGGGGGGGGGGGGGGGGGGGGGGGGGGGGGGGGGGGGGGGGGGGGGGGGGGGGGGGGGGGGGGGGGGGGGGGGGGGGGGGGGGGGGGGGGGGGGGGGGGGGGGGGGGGGGGGGGGGGGGGGGGGGGGGGGGGGGGGGGGGGGGGGGGGGGGGGGGGGGGGGGGGGGGGGGGGGGGGGGGGGGGGGGGGGGGGGGGGGGGGGGGGGGGGGGGGGGGGGGGGGGGGGGGGGGGGGGGGGGGGGGGGGGGGGGGGGGGGGGGGGGGGGGGGGGGGGGGGGGGGGGGGGGGGGGGGGGGGGGGGGGGGGGGGGGGGGGGGGGGGGGGTGGGGGGGGGGGGGGGGGGGGGGGGGGGGGGGGGGGGGGGGGGGGGGGGGGGGGGGGGGGGGGGGGGGGGGGGGGGGGGGGGGGGGGGGGGGGGGGGGGGGGGGGGGGGGGGGGGGGGGGGGGGGGGGGGGGGGGGGGGGGGGGGGGGGGGGGGGGGGGGGGGGGGGGGGGGGGGGGGGGGGGGGGGGGGGGGGGGGGGGGGGGGGGGGGGGGGGGGGGGGGGGGGGGGGGGGGGGGGGGGGGGGGGGGGGGGGGGGGGGGGGGGGGGGGGGGGGGGGGGGGGGGGGGGGGGGGGGGGGGGGGGGGGGGGGGGGGGGGGGGGGGGGGGGGGGGGGGGGGGGGGGGGGGGGGGGGGGGGGGGGGGGGGGGGGGGGGGGGGGGGGGGGGGGGGGGGGGGGGGGGGGGGGGGGGGGGGGGGGGGGGGGGGGGGGGGGGGGGGGGGGGGGGGGGGGGGGGGGGGGGGGGGGGGGGGGGGGGGGGGGGGGGGGGGGGGGGGGGGGGGGGGGGGGGGGGGGGGGGGGGGGGGGGGGGGGGGGGGGGGGGGGGGGGGGGGGGGGGGGGGGGGGGGGGGGGGGGGGGGGGGGGGGGGGGGGGGGGGGGGGGGGGGGGGGGGGGGGGGGGGGGGGGGGGGGGGGGGGGGGGGGGGGGGGGGGGGGGGGGGGGGGGGGGGGGGGGGGGGGGGGGGGGGGGGGGGGGGGGGGGGGGGGGGGGGGGGGGGGGGGGGGGGGGGGGGGGGGGGGGGGGGGGGGGGGGGGGGGGGGGGGGGGGGGGGGGGGGGGGGGGGGGGGGGGGGGGGGGGGGGGGGGGGGGGGGGGGGGGGGGGGGGGGGGGGGGGGGGGGGGGGGGGGGGGGGGGGGGGGGGGGGGGGGGGGGGGGGGGGGGGGGGGGGGGGGGGGGGGGGGGGGGGGGGGGGGGGGGGGGGGGGGGGGGGGGGGGGGGGGGGGGGGGGGGGGGGGGGGGGGGGGGGGGGGGGGGGGGGGGGGGGGGGGGGGGGGGGGGGGGGGGGGGGGGGGGGGGGGGGGGGGGGGGGGGGGGGGGGGGGGGGGGGGGGGGGGGGGGGGGGGGGGGGGGGGGGGGGGGGGGGGGGGGGGGGGGGGGGGGGGGGGGGGGGGGGGGGGGGGGGGGGGGGGGGGGGGGGGGGGGGGGGGGGGGGGGGGGGGGGGGGGGGGGGGGGGGGGGGGGGGGGGGGGGGGGGGGGGGGGGGGGGGGGGGGGGGGGGGGGGGGGGGGGGGGGGGGGGGGGGGGGGGGGGGGGGGGGGGGGGGGGGGGGGGGGGGGGGGGGGGGGGGGGGGGGGGGGGGGGGGGGGGGGGGGGGGGGGGGGGGGGGGGGGGGGGGGGGGGGGGGGGGGGGGGGGGGGGGGGGGGGGGGGGGGGGGGGGGGGGGGGGGGGGGGGGGGGGGGGGGGGGGGGGGGGGGGGGGGGGGGGGGGGGGGGGGGGGGGGGGGGGGGGGGGGGGGGGGGGGGGGGGGGGGGGGGGGGGGGGGGGGGGGGGGGGGGGGGGGGGGGGGGGGGGGGGGGGGGGGGGGGGGGGGGGGGGGGGGGGGGGGGGGGGGGGGGGGGGGGGGGGGGGGGGGGGGGGGGGGGGGGGGGGGGGGGGGGGGGGGGGGGGGGGGGGGGGGGGGGGGGGGGGGGGGGGGGGGGGGGGGGGGGGGGGGGGGGGGGGGGGGGGGGGGGGGGGGGGGGGGGGGGGGGGGGGGGGGGGGGGGGGGGGGGGGGGGGGGGGGGGGGGGGGGGGGGGGGGGGGGGGGGGGGGGGGGGGGGGGGGGGGGGGGGGGGGGGGGGGGGGGGGGGGGGGGGGGGGGGGGGGGGGGGGGGGGGGGGGGGGGGGGGGGGGGGGGGGGGGGGGGGGGGGGGGGGGGGGGGGGGGGGGGGGGGGGGGGGGGGGGGGGGGGGGGGGGGGGGGGGGGGGGGGGGGGGGGGGGGGGGGGGGGGGGGGGGGGGGGGGGGGGGGGGGGGGGGGGGGGGGGGGGGGGGGGGGGGGGGGGGGGGGGGGGGGGGGGGGGGGGGGGGGGGGGGGGGGGGGGGGGGGGGGGGGGGGGGGGGGGGGGGGGGGGGGGGGGGGGGGGGGGGGGGGGGGGGGGGGGGGGGGGGGGGGGGGGGGGGGGGGGGGGGGGGGGGGGGGGGGGGGGGGGGGGGGGGGGGGGGGGGGGGGGGGGGGGGGGGGGGGGGGGGGGGGGGGGGGGGGGGGGGGGGGGGGGGGGGGGGGGGGGGTGGGGGGGGGGGGGGGGGGGGGGGGGGGGGGGGGGGGGGGGGGGGGGGGGGGGGGGGGGGGGGGGGGGGGGGGGGGGGGGGGGGGGGGGGGGGGGGGGGGGGGGGGGGGGGGGGGGGGGGGGGGGGGGGGGGGGGGGGGGGGGGGGGGGGGGGGGGGGGGGGGGGGGGGGGGGGGGGGGGGGGGGGGGGGGGGGGGGGGGGGGGGGGGGGGGGGGGGGGGGGGGGGGGGGGGGGGGGGGGGGGGGGGGGGGGGGGGGGGGGGGGGGGGGGGGGGGGGGGGGGGGGGGGGGGGGGGGGGGGGGGGGGGGGGGGGGGGGGGGGGGGGGGGGGGGGGGGGGGGGGGGGGGGGGGGGGGGGGGGGGGGGGGGGGGGGGGGGGGGGGGGGGGGGGGGGGGGGGGGGGGGGGGGGGGGGGGGGGGGGGGGGGGGGGGGGGGGGGGGGGGGGGGGGGGGGGGGGGGGGGGGGGGGGGGGGGGGGGGGGGGGGGGGGGGGGGGGGGGGGGGGGGGGGGGGGGGGGGGGGGGGGGGGGGGGGGGGGGGGGGGGGGGGGGGGGGGGGGGGGGGGGGGGGGGGGGGGGGGGGGGGGGGGGGGGGGGGGGGGGGGGGGGGGGGGGGGGGGGGGGGGGGGGGGGGGGGGGGGGGGGGGGGGGGGGGGGGGGGGGGGGGGGGGGGGGGGGGGGGGGGGGGGGGGGGGGGGGGGGGGGGGGGGGGGGGGGGGGGGGGGGGGGGGGGGGGGGGGGGGGGGGGGGGGGGGGGGGGGGGGGGGGGGGGGGGGGGGGGGGGGGGGGGGGGGGGGGGGGGGGGGGGGGGGGGGGGGGGGGGGGGGGGGGGGGGGGGGGGGGGGGGGGTGGGGGGGGGGGGGGGGGGGGGGGGGGGGGGGGGGGGGGGGGGGGGGGGGGGGGGGGGGGGGGGGGGGGGGGGGGGGGGGGGGGGGGGGGGGGGGGGGGGGGGGGGGGGGGGGGGGGGGGGGGGGGGGGGGGGGGGGGGGGGGGGGGGGGGGGGGGGGGGGGGGGGGGGGGGGGGGGGGGGGGGGGGGGGGGGGGGGGGGGGGGGGGGGGGGTGGGGGGGGGGGGGGGGGGGGGGGGGGGGGGGGGGGGGGGGGGGGGGGGGGGGGGGGGGGGGGGGGGGGGGGGGGGGGGGGGGGGGGGGGGGGGGGGGGGGGGGGGGGGGGGGGGGGGGGGGGGGGGGGGGGGGGGGGGGGGGGGGGGGGGGGGGGGGGGGGGGGGGGGGGGGGGGGGGGGGGGGGGGGGGGGGGGGGGGGGGGGGGGGGGGGGGGGGGGGGGGGGGGGGGGGGGGGGGGGGGGGGGGGGGGGGGGGGGGGGGGGGGGGGGGGGGGGGGGGGGGGGGGGGGGGGGGGGGGGGGGGGGGGGGGGGGGGGGGGGGGGGGGGGGGGGGGGGGGGGGGGGGGGGGGGGGGGGGGGGGGGGGGGGGGGGGGGGGGGGGGGGGGGGGGGGGGGGGGGGGGGGGGGGGGGGGGGGGGGGGGGGGGGGGGGGGGGGGGGGGGGGGGGGGGGGGGGGGGGGGGGGGGGGGGGGGGGGGGGGGGGGGGGGGGGGGGGGGGGGGGGGGGGGGGGGGGGGGGGGGGGGGGGGGGGGGGGGGGGGGGGGGGGGGGGGGGGGGGGGGGGGGGGGGGGGGGGGGGGGGGGGGGGGGGGGGGGGGGGGGGGGGGGGGGGGGGGGGGGGGGGGGGGGGGGGGGGGGGGGGGGGGGGGGGGGGGGGGGGGGGGGGGGGGGGGGGGGGGGGGGGGGGGGGGGGGGGGGGGGGGGGGGGGGGGGGGGGGGGGGGGGGGGGGGGGGGGGGGGGGGGGGGGGGGGGGGGGGGGGGGGGGGGGGGGGGGGGGGGGGGGGGGGGGGGGGGGGGGGGGGGGGGGGGGGGGGGGGGGGGGGGGGGGGGGGGGGGGGGGGGGGGGGGGGGGGGGGGGGGGGGGGGGGGGGGGGGGGGGGGGGGGGGGGGGGGGGGGGGGGGGGGGGGGGGGGGGGGGGGGGGGGGGGGGGGGGGGGGGGGGGGGGGGGGGGGGGGGGGGGGGGGGGGGGGGGGGGGGGGGGGGGGGGGGGGGGGGGGGGGGGGGGGGGGGGGGGGGGGGGGGGGGGGGGGGGGGGGGGGGGGTGGGGGGGGGGGGGGGGGGGGGGGGGGGGGGGGGGGGGGGGGGGGGGGGGGGGGGGGGGGGGGGGGGGGGGGGGGGGGGGGGGGGGGGGGGGGGGGGGGGGGGGGGGGGGGGGGGGGGGGGGGGGGGGGGGGGGGGGGGGGGGGGGGGGGGGGGGGGGGGGGGGGGGGGGGGGGGGGGGGGGGGGGGGGGGGGGGGGGGGGGGGGGGGGGGGGGGGGGGGGGGGGGGGGGGGGGGGGGGGGGGGGGGGGGGGGGGGGGGGGGGGGGGGGGGGGGGGGGGGGGGGGGGGGGGGGGGGGGGGGGGGGGGGGGGGGGGGGGGGGGGGGGGGGGGGGGGGGGGGGGGGGGGGGGGGGGGGGGGGGGGGGGGGGGGGGGGGGGGGGGGGGGGGGGGGGGGGGGGGGGGGGGGGGGGGGGGGGGGGGGGGGGGGGGGGGGGGGGGGGGGGGGGGGGGGGGGGGGGGGGGGGGGGGGGGGGGGGGGGGGGGGGGGGGGGGGGGGGGGGGGGGGGGGGGGGGGGGGGGGGGGGGGGGGGGGGGGGGGGGGGGGGGGGGGGGGGGGTGGGGGGGGGGGGGGGGGGGGGGGGGGGGGGGGGGGGGGGGGGGGGGGGGGGGGGGGGGGGGGGGGGGGGGGGGGGGGGGGGGGGGGGGGGGGGGGGGGGGGGGGGGGGGGGGGGGGGGGGGGGGGGGGGGGGGGGGGGGGGGGGGGGGGGGGGGGGGGGGGGGGGGGGGGGGGGGGGGGGGGGGGGGGGGGGGGGGGGGGGGGGGGGGGGGGGGGGGGGGGGGGGGGGGGGGGGGGGGGGGGGGGGGGGGGGGGGGGGGGGGGGGGGGGGGGGGGGGGGGGGGGGGGGGGGGGGGGGGGGGGGGGGGGGGGGGGGGGGGGGGGGGGGGGGGGGGGGGGGGGGGGGGGGGGGGGGGGGGGGGGGGGGGGGGGGGGGGGGGGGGGGGGGGGGGGGGGGGGGGGGGGGGGGGGGGGGGGGGGGGGGGGGGGGGGGGGGGGGGGGGGGGGGGGGGGGGGGGGGGGGGGGGGGGGGGGGGGGGGGGGGGGGGGGGGGGGGGGGGGGGGGGGGGGGGGGGGGGGGGGGGGGGGGGGGGGGGGGGGGGGGGGGGGGGGGGGGGGGGGGGGGGGGGGGGGGGGGGGGGGGGGGGGGGGGGGGGGGGGGGGGGGGGGGGGGGGGGGGGGGGGGGGGGGGGGGGGGGGGGGGGGGGGGGGGGGGGGGGGGGGGGGGGGGGGGGGGGGGGGGGGGGGGGGGGGGGGGGGGGGGGGGGGGGGGGGGGGGGGGGGGGGGGGGGGGGGGGGGGGGGGGGGGGGGGGGGGGGGGGGGGGGGGGGGGGGGGGGGGGGGGGGGGGGGGGGGGGGGGGGGGGGGGGGGGGGGGGGGGGGGGGGGGGGGGGGGGGGGGGGGGGGGGGGGGGGGGGGGGGGGGGGGGGGGGGGGGGGGGGGGGGGGGGGGGGGGGGGGGGGGGGGGGGGGGGGGGGGGGGGGGGGGGGGGGGGGGGGGGGGGGGGGGGGGGGGGGGGGGGGGGGGGGGGGGGGGGGGGGGGGGGGGGGGGGGGGGGGGGGGGGGGGGGGGGGGGGGGGGGGGGGGGGGGGGGGGGGGGGGGGGGGGGGGGGGGGGGGGGGGGGGGGGGGGGGGGGGGGGGGGGGGGGGGGGGGGGGGGGGGGGGGGGGGGGGGGGGGGGGGGGGGGGGGGGGGGGGGGGGGGGGGGGGGGGGGGGGGGGGGGGGGGGGGGGGGGGGGGGGGGGGGGGGGGGGGGGGGGGGGGGGGGGGGGGGGGGGGGGGGGGGGGGGGGGGGGGGGGGGGGGGGGGGGGGGGGGGGGGGGGGGGGGGGGGGGGGGGGGGGGGGGGGGGGGGGGGGGGGGGGGGGGGGGGGGGGGGGGGGGGGGGGGGGGGGGGGGGGGGGGGGGGGGGGGGGGGGGGGGGGGGGGGGGGGGGGGGGGGGGGGGGGGGGGGGGGGGGGGGGGGGGGGGGGGGGGGGGGGGGGGGGGGGGGGGGGGGGGGGGGGGGGGGGGGGGGGGGGGGGGGGGGGGGGGGGGGGGGGGGGGGGGGGGGGGGGGGGGGGGGGGGGGGGGGGGGGGGGGGGGGGGGGGGGGGGGGGGGGGGGGGGGGGGGGGGGGGGGGGGGGGGGGGGGGGGGGGGGGGGGGGGGGGGGGGGGGGGGGGGGGGGGGGGGGGGGGGGGGGGGGGGGGGGGGGGGGGGGGGGGGGGGGGGGGGGGGGGGGGGGGGGGGGGGGGGGGGGGGGGGGGGGGGGGGGGGGGGGGGGGGGGGGGGGGGGGGGGGGGGGGGGGGGGGGGGGGGGGGGGGGGGGGGGGGGGGGGGGGGGGGGGGGGGGGGGGGGGGGGGGGGGGGGGGGGGGGGGGGGGGGGGGGGGGGGGGGGGGGGGGGGGGGGGGGGGGGGGGGGGGGGGGGGGGGGGGGGGGGGGGGGGGGGGGGGGGGGGGGGGGGGGGGGGGGGGGGGGGGGGGGGGGGGGGGGGGGGGGGGGGGGGGGGGGGGGGGGGGGGGGGGGGGGGGGGGGGGGGGGGGGGGGGGGGGGGGGGGGGGGGGGGGGGGGGGGGGGGGGGGGGGGGGGGGGGGGGGGGGGGGGGGGGGGGGGGGGGGGGGGGGGGGGGGGGGGGGGGGGGGGGGGGGGGGGGGGGGGGGGGGGGGGGGGGGGGGGGGGGGGGGGGGGGGGGGGGGGGGGGGGGGGGGGGGGGGGGGGGGGGGGGGGGGGGGGGGGGGGGGGGGGGGGGGGGGGGGGGGGGGGGGGGGGGGGGGGGGGGGGGGGGGGGGGGGGGGGGGGGGGGGGGGGGGGGGGGGGGGGGGGGGGGGGGGGGGGGGGGGGGGGGGGGGGGGGGGGGGGGGGGGGGGGGGGGGGGGGGGGGGGGGGGGGGGGGGGGGGGGGGGGGGGGGGGGGGGGGGGGGGGGGGGGGGGGGGGGGGGGGGGGGGGGGGGGGGGGGGGGGGGGGGGGGGGGGGGGGGGGGGGGGGGGGGGGGGGGGGGGGGGGGGGGGGGGGGGGGGGGGGGGGGGGGGGGGGGGGGGGGGGGGGGGGGGGGGGGGGGGGGGGGGGGGGGGGGGGGGGGGGGGGGGGGGGGGGGGGGGGGGGGGGGGGGGGGGGGGGGGGGGGGGGGGGGGGGGGGGGGGGGGGGGGGGGGGGGGGGGGGGGGGGGGGGGGGGGGGGGGGGGGGGGGGGGGGGGGGGGGGGGGGGGGGGGGGGGGGGGGGGGGGGGGGGGGGGGGGGGGGGGGGGGGGGGGGGGGGGGGGGGGGGGGGGGGGGGGGGGGGGGGGGGGGGGGGGGGGGGGGGGGGGGGGGGGGGGGGGGGGGGGGGGGGGGGGGGGGGGGGGGGGGGGGGGGGGGGGGGGGGGGGGGGGGGGGGGGGGGGGGGGGGGGGGGGGGGGGGGGGGGGGGGGGGGGGGGGGGGGGGGGGGGGGGGGGGGGGGGGGGGGGGGGGGGGGGGGGGGGGGGGGGGGGGGGGGGGGGGGGGGGGGGGGGGGTGGGGGGGGGGGGGGGGGGGGGGGGGGGGGGGGGGGGGGGGGGGGGGGGGGGGGGGGGGGGGGGGGGGGGGGGGGGGGGGGGGGGGGGGGGGGGGGGGGGGGGGGGGGGGGGGGGGGGGGGGGGGGGGGGGGGGGGGGGGGGGGGGGGGGGGGGGGGGGGGGGGGGGGGGGGGGGGGGGGGGGGGGGGGGGGGGGGGGGGGGGGGGGGGGGGGGGGGGGGGGGGGGGGGGGGGGGGGGGTGGGGGGGGGGGGGGGGGGGGGGGGGGGGGGGGGGGGGGGGGGGGGGGGGGGGGGGGGGGGGGGGGGGGGGGGGGGGGGGGGGGGGGGGGGGGGGGGGGGGGGGGGGGGGGGGGGGGGGGGGGGGGGGGGGGGGGGGGGGGGGGGGGGGGGGGGGGGGGGGGGGGGGGGGGGGGGGGGGGGGGGGGGGGGGGGGGGGGGGGGGGGGGGGGGGGGGGGGGGGGGGGGGGGGGGGGGGGGGGGGGGGGGGGGGGGGGGGGGGGGGGGGGGGGGGGGGGGGGGGGGGGGGGGGGGGGGGGGGGGGGGGGGGGGGGGGGGGGGGGGGGGGGGGGGGGGGGGGGGGGGGGGGGGGGGGGGGGGGGGGGGGGGGGGGGGGGGGGGGGGGGGGGGGGGGGGGGGGGGGGGGGGGGGGGGGGGGGGGGGGGGGGGGGGGGGGGGGGGGGGGGGGGGGGGGGGGGGGGGGGGGGGGGGGGGGGGGGGGGGGGGGGGGGGGGGGGGGGGGGGGGGGGGGGGGGGGGGGGGGGGGGGGGGGGGGGGGGGGGGGGGGGGGGGGGGGGGGGGGGGGGGGGGGGGGGGGGGGGGGGGGGGGGGGGGGGGGGGGGGGGGGGGGGGGGGGGGGGGGGGGGGGGGGGGGGGGGGGGGGGGGGGGGGGGGGGGGGGGGGGGGGGGGGGGGGGGGGGGGGGGGGGGGGGGGGGGGGGGGGGGGGGGGGGGGGGGGGGGGGGGGGGGGGGGGGGGGGGGGGGGGGGGGGGGGGGGGGGGGGGGGGGGGGGGGGGGGGGGGGGGGGGGGGGGGGGGGGGGGGGGGGGGGGGGGGGGGGGGGGGGGGGGGGGGGGGGGGGGGGGGGGGGGGGGGGGGGGGGGGGGGGGGGGGGGGGGGGGGGGGGGGGGGGGGGGGGGGGGGGGGGGGGGGGGGGGGGGGGGGGGGGGGGGGGGGGGGGGGGGGGGGGGGGGGGGGGGGGGGGGGGGGGGGGGGGGGGGGGGGGGGGGGGGGGGGGGGGGGGGGGGGGGGGGGGGGGGGGGGGGGGGGGGGGGGGGGGGGGGGGGGGGGGGGGGGGGGGGGGGGGGGGGGGGGGGGGGGGGGGGGGGGGGGGGGGGGGGGGGGGGGGGGGGGGGGGGGGGGGGGGGGGGGGGGGGGGGGTGGGGGGGGGGGGGGGGGGGGGGGGGGGGGGGGGGGGGGGGGGGGGGGGGGGGGGGGGGGGGGGGGGGGGGGGGGGGGGGGGGGGGGGGGGGGGGGGGGGGGGGGGGGGGGGGGGGGGGGGGGGGGGGGGGGGGGGGGGGGGGGGGGGGGGGGGGGGGGGGGGGGGGGGGGGGGGGGGGGGGGGGGGGGGGGGGGGGGGGGGGGGGGGGGGGGGGGGGGGGGGGGGGGGGGGGGGGGGGGGGGGGGGGGGGGGGGGGGGGGGGGGGGGGGGGGGGGGGGGGGGGGGGGGGGGGGGGGGGGGTGGGGGGGGGGGGGGGGGGGGGGGGGGGGGGGGGGGGGGGGGGGGGGGGGGGGGGGGGGGGGGGGGGGGGGGGGGGGGGGGGGGGGGGGGGGGGGGGGGGGGGGGGGGGGGGGGGGGGGGGGGGGGGGGGGGGGGGGGGGGGGGGGGGGGGGGGGGGGGGGGGGGGGGGGGGGGGGGGGGGGGGGGGGGGGGGGGGGGGGGGGGGGGGGGGGGGGGGGGGGGGGGGGGGGGGGGGGGGGGGGGGGGGGGGGGGGGGGGGGGGGGGGGGGGGGGGGTGGGGGGGGGGGGGGGGGGGGGGGGGGGGGGGGGGGGGGGGGGGGGGGGGGGGGGGGGGGGGGGGGGGGGGGGGGGGGGGGGGGGGGGGGGGGGGGGGGGGGGGGGGGGGGGGGGGGGGGGGGGGGGGGGGGGGGGGGGGGGGGGGGGGGGGGGGGGGGGGGGGGGGGGGGGGGGGGGGGGGGGGGGGGGGGGGGGGGGGGGGGGGGGGGGGGGGGGGGGGGGGGGGGGGGGGGGGGGGGGGGGGGGGGGGGGGGGGGGGGGGGGGGGGGGGGGGGGGGGGGGGGGGGGGGGGGGGGGGGGGGGGGGGGGGGGGGGGGGGGGGGGGGGGGGGGGGGGGGGGGGGGGGGGGGGGGGGGGGGGGGGGGGGGGGGGGGGGGGGGGGGGGGGGGGGGGGGGGGGGGGGGGGGGGGGGGGGGGGGGGGGGGGGGGGGGGGGGGGGGGGGGGGGGGGGGGGGGGGGGGGGGGGGGGGGGGGGGGGGGGGGGGGGGGGGGGGGGGGGGGGGGGGGGGGGGGGGGGGGGGGGGGGGGGGGGGGGGGGGGGGGGGGGGGGGGGGGGGGGGGGGGGGGGGGGGGGGGGGGGGGGGGGGGGGGGGGGGGGGGGGGGGGGGGGGGGGGGGGGGGGGGGGGGGGGGGGGGGGGGGGGGGGGGGGGGGGGGGGGGGGGGGGGGGGGGGGGGGGGGGGGGGGGGGGGGGGGGGGGGGGGGGGGGGGGGGGGGGGGGGGGGGGGGGGGGGGGGGGGGGGGGGGGGGGGGGGGGGGGGGGGGGGGGGGGGGGGGGGGGGGGGGGGGGGGGGGGGGGGGGGGGGGGGGGGGGGGGGGGGGGGGGGGGGGGGGGGGGGGGGGGGGGGGGGGGGGGGGGGGGGGGGGGGGGGGGGGGGGGGGGGGGGGGGGGGGGGGGGGGGGGGGGGGGGGGGGGGGGGGGGGGGGGGGGGGGGGGGGGGGGGGGGGGGGGGGGGGGGGGGGGGGGGGGGGGGGGGGGGGGGGGGGGGGGGGGGGGGGGGGGGGGGGGGGGGGGGGGGGGGGGGGGGGGGGGGGGGGGGGGGGGGGGGGGGGGGGGGGGGGGGGGGGGGGGGGGGGGGGGGGGGGGGGGGGGGGGGGGGGGGGGGGGGGGGGGGGGGGGGGGGGGGGGGGGGGGGGGGGGGGGGGGGGGGGGGGGGGGGGGGGGGGGGGGGGGGGGGGGGGGGGGGGGGGGGGGGGGGGGGGGGGGGGGGGGGGGGGGGGGGGGGGGGGGGGGGGGGGGGGGGGGGGGGGGGGGGGGGGGGGGGGGGGGGGGGGGGGGGGGGGGGGGGGGGGGGGGGGGGGGGGGGGGGGGGGGGGGGGGGGGGGGGGGGGGGGGGGGGGGGGGGGGGGGGGGGGGGGGGGGGGGGGGGGGGGGGGGGGGGGGGGGGGGGGGGGGGGGGGGGGGGGGGGGGGGGGGGGGGGGGGGGGGGGGGGGGGGGGGGGGGGGGGGGGGGGGGGGGGGGGGGGGGGGGGGGGGGGGGGGGGGGGGGGGGGGGGGGGGGGGGGGGGGGGGGGGGGGGGGGGGGGGGGGGGGGGGGGGGGGGGGGGGGGGGGGGGGGGGGGGGGGGGGGGGGGGGGGGGGGGGGGGGGGGGGGGGGGGGGGGGGGGGGGGGGGGGGGGGGGGGGGGGGGGGGGGGGGGGGGGGGGGGGGGGGGGGGGGGGGGGGGGGGGGGGGGGGGGGGGGGGGGGGGGGGGGGGGGGGGGGGGGGGGGGGGGGGGGGGGGGGGGGGGGGGGGGGGGGGGGGGGGGGGGGGGGGGGGGGGGGGGGGGGGGGGGGGGGGGGGGGGGGGGGGGGGGGGGGGGGGGGGGGGGGGGGGGGGGGGGGGGGGGGGGGGGGGGGGGGGGGGGGGGGGGGGGGGGGGGGGGGGGGGGGGGGGGGGGGGGGGGGGGGGGGGGGGGGGGGGGGGGGGGGGGGGGGGGGGGGGGGGGGGGGGGGGGGGGGGGGGGGGGGGGGGGGGGGGGGGGGGGGGGGGGGGGGGGGGGGGGGGGGGGGGGGGGGGGGGGGGGGGGGGGGGGGGGGGGGGGGGGGGGGGGGGGGGGGGGGGGGGGGGGGGGGGGGGGGGGGGGGGGGGGGGGGGGGGGGGGGGGGGGGGGGGGGGGGGGGGGGGGGGGGGGGGGGGGGGGGGGGGGGGGGGGGGGGGGGGGGGGGGGGGGGGGGGGGGGGGGGGGGGGGGGGGGGGGGGGGGGGGGGGGGGGGGGGGGGGGGGGGGGGGGGGGGGGGGGGGGGGGGGGGGGGGGGGGGGGGGGGGGGGGGGGGGGGGGGGGGGGGGGGGGGGGGGGGGGGGGGGGGGGGGGGGGGGGGGGGGGGGGGGGGGGGGGGGGGGGGGGGGGGGGGGGGGGGTGGGGGGGGGGGGGGGGGGGGGGGGGGGGGGGGGGGGGGGGGGGGGGGGGGGGGGGGGGGGGGGGGGGGGGGGGGGGGGGGGGGGGGGGGGGGGGGGGGGGGGGGGGGGGGGGGGGGGGGGGGGGGGGGGGGGGGGGGGGGGGGGGGGGGGGGGGGGGGGGGGGGGGGGGGGGGGGGGGGGGGGGGGGGGTGGGGGGGGGGGGGGGGGGGGGGGGGGGGGGGGGGGGGGGGGGGGGGGGGGGGGGGGGGGGGGGGGGGGGGGGGGGGGGGGGGGGGGGGGGGGGGGGGGGGGGGGGGGGGGGGGGGGGGGGGGGGGGGGGGGGGGGGGGGGGGGGGGGGGGGGGGGGGGGGGGGGGGGGGGGGGGGGGGGGGGGGGGGGGGGGGGGGGGGGGGGGGGGGGGGGGGGTGGGGGGGGGGGGGGGGGGGGGGGGGGGGGGGGGGGGGGGGGGGGGGGGGGGGGGGGGGGGGGTGGGGGGGGGGGGGGGGGGGGGGGGGGGGGGGGGGGGGGGGGGGGGGGGGGGGGGGGGGGGGGGGGGGGGGGGGGGGGGGGGGGGGGGGGGGGGGGGGGGGGGGGGGGGGGGGGGGGGGGGGGGGGGGGGGGGGGGGGGGGGGGGGGGGGGGGGGGGGGGGGGGGGGGGGGGGGGGGGGGGGGGGGGGGGGGGGGGGGGGGGGGGGGGGGGGGGGGGGGGGGGGGGGGGGGGGGGGGGGGGGGGGGGGGGGGGGGGGGGGGGGGGGGGGGGGGGGGGGGGGGGGGGGGGGGGGGGGGGGGGGGGGGGGGGGGGGGGGGGGGGGGGGGGGGGGGGGGGGGGGGGGGGGGGGGGGGGGGGGGGGGGGGGGGGGGGGGGGGGGGGGGGGGGGGGGGGGGGGGGGGGGGGGGGGGGGGGGGGGGGGGGGGGGGGGGGGGGGGGGGGGGGGGGGGGGGGGGGGGGGGGGGGGGGGGGGGGGGGGGGGGGGGGGGGGGGGGGGGGGGGGGGGGGGGGGGGGGGGGGGGGGGGGGGGGGGGGGGGGGGGGGGGGGGGGGGGGGGGGGGGGGGGGGGGGGGGGGGGGGGGGGGGGGGGGGGGGGGGGGGGGGGGGGGGGGGGGGGGGGGGGGGGGGGGGGGGGGGGGGGGGGGGGGGGGGGGGGGGGGGGGGGGGGGGGGGGGGGGGGGGGGGGGGGGGGGGGGGGGGGGGGGGGGGGGGGGGGGGGGGGGGGGGGGGGGGGGGGGGGGGGGGGGGGGGGGGGGGGGGGGGGGGGGGGGGGGGGGGGGGGGGGGGTGGGGGGGGGGGGGGGGGGGGGGGGGGGGGGGGGGGGGGGGGGGGGGGGGGGGGGGTGGGGGGGGGGGGGGGGGGGGGGGGGGGGGGGGGGGGGGGGGGGGGGGGGGGGGGGGGGGGGGGGGGGGGGGGGGGGGGGGGGGGGGGGGGGGGGGGGGGGGGGGGGGGGGGGGGGGGGGGGGGGGGGGGGGGGGGGGGGGGGGGGGGGGGGGGGGGGGGGGGGGGGGGGGGGGGGGGGGGGGGGGGGGGGGGGGGGGGGGGGGGGGGGGGGGGGGGGGGGGGGGGGGGGGGGGGGGGGGGGGGGGGGGGGGGGGGGGGGGGGGGGGGGGGGGGGGGGGGGGGGGGGGGGGGGGGGGGGGGGGGGGGGGGGGGGGGGGGGGGGGGGGGGGGGGGGGGGGGGGGGGGGGGGGGGGGGGGGGGGGGGGGGGGGGGGGGGGGGGGGGGGGGGGGGGGGGGGGGGGGGGGGGGGGGGGGGGGGGGGGGGGGGGGGGGGGGGGGGGGGGGGGGGGGGGGGGGGGGGGGGGGGGGGGGGGGGGGGGGGGGGGGGGGGGGGGGGGGGGGGGGGGGGGGGGGGGGGGGGGGGGGGGGGGGGGGGGGGGGGGGGGGGGGGGGGGGGGGGGGGGGGGGGGGGGGGGGGGGGGGGGGGGGGGGGGGGGGGGGGGGGGGGGGGGGGGGGGGGGGGGGGGGGGGGGGGGGGGGGGGGGGGGGGGGGGGGGGGGGGGGGGGGGGGGGGGGGGGGGGGGGGGGGGGGGGGGGGGGGGGGGGGGGGGGGGGGGGGGGGGGGGGGGGGGGGGGGGGGGGGGGGGGGGGGGGGGGGGGGGGGGGGGGGGGGGGGGGGGGGGGGGGGGGGGGGGGGGGGGGGGGGGGTGGGGGGGGGGGGGGGGGGGGGGGGGGGGGGGGGGGGGGGGGGGGGGGGGGGGGGGGGGGGGGGGGGGGGGGGGGGGGGGGGGGGGGTGGGGGGGGGGGGGGGGGGGGGGGGGGGGGGGGGGGGGGGGGGGGGGGGGGGGGGGGGGGGGGGGGGGGGGGGGGGGGGGGGGGGGGGGGGGGGGGGGGGGGGGGGGGGGGGGGGGGGGGGGGGGGGGGGGGGGGGGGGGGGGGGGGGGGGGGGGGGGGGGGGGGGGGGGGGGGGGGGGGGGGGGGGGGGGGGGGGGGGGGGGGGGGGGGGGGGGGGGGGTGGGGGGGGGGGGGGGGGGGGGGGGGGGGGGGGGGGGGGGGGGGGGGGGGGGGGGGGGGGGGGGGGGGGGGGGGGGGGGGGGGGGGGGGGGGGGGGGGGGGGGGGGGGGGGGGGGGGGGGGGGGGGGGGGGGGGGGGGGGGGGGGGGGGGGGGGGGGGGGGGGGGGGGGGGGGGGGGGGGGGGGGGGGGGGGGGGGGGGGGGGGGGGGGGGGGGGGGGGGGGGGGGGGGGGGGGGGGGGGGGGGGGGGGGGGGGGGGGGGGGGGGGGGGGGGGGGGGGGGTGGGGGGGGGGGGGGGGGGGGGGGGGGGGGGGGGGGGGGGGGGGGGGGGGGGGGGGGGGGGGGGGGGGGGGGGGGGGGGGGGGGGGGGGGGGGGGGGGGGGGGGGGGGGGGGGGGGGGGGGGGGGGGGGGGGGGGGGGGGGGGGGGGGGGGGGGGGGGGGGGGGGGGGGGGGGGGGGGGGGGGGGGGGGGGGGGGGGGGGGGGGGGGGGGGGGGGGGGGGGGGGGGGGGGGGGGGGGGGGGGGGGGGGGGGGGGGGGGGGGGGGGGGGGGGGGGGGGGGGGGGGGGGGGGGGGGGGGGGGGGGGGGGGGGGGGGGGGGGGGGGGGGGGGGGGGGGGGGGGGGGGGGGGGGGGGGGGGGGGGGGGGGGGGGGGGGGGGGGGGGGGGGGGGGGGGGGGGGGGGGGGGGGGGGGGGGGGGGGGGGGGGGGGGGGGGGGGGGGGGGGGGGGGGGGGGGGGGGGGGGGGGGGGGGGGGGGGGGGGGGGGGGGGGGGGGGGGGGGGGGGGGGGGGGGGGGGGTGGGGGGGGGGGGGGGGGGGGGGGGGGGGGGGGGGGGGGGGGGGGGGGGGGGGGGGGGGGGGGGGGGGGGGGGGGGGGGGGGGGGGGGGGGGGGGGGGGGGGGGGGGGGGGGGGGGGGGGGGGGGGGGGGGGGGGGGGGGGGGGGGGGGGGGGGGGGGGGGGGGGGGGGGGGGGGGGGGGGGGGGGGGGGTGGGGGGGGGGGGGGGGGGGGGGGGGGGTGGGGGGGGGGGGGGGGGGGGGGGGGGGGGGGGGGGGGGGGGGGGGGGGGGGGGGGGGGGGGGGGGGGGGGGGGGGGGGGGGGGGGGGGGGGGGGGGGGGGGGGGGGGGGGGGGGGGGGGGGGGGGGGGGGGGGGGGGGGGGGTGGGGGGGGGGGGGGGGGGGGGGGGGGGGGGGGGGGGGGGGGGGGGGGGGGGGGGGGGGGGGGGGGGGGGGGGGGGGGGGGGGGGGGGGGGGGGGGGGGGGGGGGGGGGGGGGGGGGGGGGGGGGGGGGGGGGGGGGGGGGGGGGGGGGGGGGGGGGGGGGGGGGGGGGGGGGGGGGGGGGGGGGGGGGGGGGGGGGGGGGGGGGGGGGGGGGGGGGGGGGGGGGGGGGGGGGGGGGGGGGGGGGGGGGGGGGGGGGGGGGGGGGGGGGGGGGGGGGGGGGGGGGGTGGGGGGGGGGGGGGGGGGGGGGGGGGGGGGGGGGGGGGGGGGGGGGGGGGGGGGGGGGGGGGGGGGGGGGGGGGGGGGGGGGGGGGGGGGGGGGGGGGGGGGGGGGGGGGGGGGGGGGGGGGGGGGGGGGGGGGGGGGGGGGGGGGGGGGGGGGGGGGGGGGGGGGGGGGGGGGGGGGGGGGGGGGGGGGGGGGGGGGGGGGGGGGGGGGGGGGGGGGGGGGGGGGGGGGGGGGGGGGGGGGGGGGGGGGGGGGGGGGGGGGGGGGGGGGGGGGGGGGGGGGGGGGGGGGGGGGGGGGGGGGGGGGGGGGGGGGGGGGGGGGGGGGGGGGGGGGGGGGGGGGGGGGGGGGGGGGGGGGGGGGGGGGGGGGGGGGGGGGGGGGGGGGGGGGGGGGGGGGGGGGGGGGGGGGGGGGGGGGGGGGGGGGGGGGGGGGGGGGGGGGGGGGGGGGGGGGGGGGGGGGGGGGGGGGGGGGGGGGGGGGGGGGGGGGGGGGGGGGGGGGGGGGGGGGGGGGGGGGGGGGGGGGGGGGGGGGGGGGGGGGGGGGGGGGGGGGGGGGGGGGGGGGGGGGGGGGGGGGGGGGGGGGGGGGGGGGGGGGGGGGGGGGGGGGGGGGGGGGGGGGGGGGGGGGGGGGGGGGGGGGGGGGGGGGGGGGGGGGGGGGGGGGGGGGGGGGGGGGGGGGGGGGGGGGGGGGGGGGGGGGGGGGGGGGGGGGGGGGGGGGGGGGGGGGGGGGGGGGGGGGGGGGGGGGGGGGGGGGGGGGGGGGGGGGGGGGGGGGGGGGGGGGGGGGGGGGGGGGGGGGGGGGGGGGGGGGGGGGGGGGGGGGGGGGGGGGGGGGGGGGGGGGGGGGGGGGGGGGGGGGGGGGGGGGGGGGGGGGGGGTGGGGGGGGGGGGGGGGGGGGGGGGGGGGGGGGGGGGGGGGGGGGGGGGGGGGGGGGGGGGGGGGGTGGGGGGGGGGGGGGGGGGGGGGGGGGGGGGGGGGGGGGGGGGGGGGGGGGGGGGGGGGGGGGGGGGGGGGGGGGGGGGGGGGGGGGGGGGGGGGGGGGGGGGGGGGGGGGGGGGGGGGGGGGGGGGGGGGGGGGGGGGGGGGGGGGGGGGGGGGGGGGGGGGGGGGGGGGGGGGGGGGGGGGGGGGGGGGGGGGGGGGGGGGGGGGGGGGGGGGGGGGGGGGGGGGGGGGGGGGGGGGGGGGGGGGGGGGGGGGGGGGGGGGGGGGGGGGGGGGGGGGGGGGGGGGGGGGGGGGGGGGGGGGGGGGGGGGGGGGGGGGGGGGGGGGGGGGGGGGGGGGGGGGGGGGGGGGGGGGGGGGGGGGGGGGGGGGGGGGGGGGGGGGGGGGGGGGGGGGGGGGGGGGGGGGGGGGGGGGGGGGGGGGGGGGGGGGGGGGGGGGGGGGGGGGGGGGGGGGGGGGGGGGGGGGGGGGGGGGGGGGGGGGGGGGGGGGGGGGGGGGGGGGGGGGGGGGGGGGGGGGGGGGGGGGGGGGGGGGGGGGGGGGGGGGGGGGGGGGGGGGGGGGGGGGGGGGGGGGGGGGGGGGGGGGGGGGGGGGGGGGGGGGGGGGGGGGGGGGGGGGGGGGGGGGGGGGGGGGGGGGGGGGGGGGGGGGGGGGGGGGGGGGGGGGGGGGGGGGGGGGGGGGGGGGGGGGGGGGGGGGGGGGGGGGGGGGGGGGGGGGGGGGGGGGGGGGGGGGGGGGGGGGGGGGGGGGGGGGGGGGGGGGGGGGGGGGGGGGGGGGGGGGGGGGGGGGGGGGGGGGGGGGGGGGGGGGGGGGGGGGGGGGGGGGGGGGGGGGGGGGGGGGGGGGGGGGGGGGGGGGGGGGGGGGGGGGGGGGGGGGGGGGGGGGGGGGGGGGGGGGGGGGGGGTGGGGGGGGGGGGGGGGGGGGGGGGGGGGGGGGGGGGGGGGGGGGGGGGGGGGGGGGGGGGGGGGGGGGGGGGGGGGGGGGGGGGGGGGGGGGGGGGGGGGGGGGGGGGGGGGGGGGGGGGGGGGGGGGGGGGGGGGGGGGGGGGGGGGGGGGGGGGGGGGGGGGGGGGGGGGGGGGGGGGGGGGGGGGGGGGGTGGGGGGGGGGGGGGGGGGGGGGGGGGGGGGGGGGGGGGGGGGGGGGGGGGGGGGGGGGGGGGGGGGGGGGGGGGGGGGGGGGGGGGGGGGGGGGGGGGGGGGGGGGGGGGGGGGGGGGGGGGGGGGGGGGGGGGGGGGGGGGGGGGGGGGGGGGGGGGGGGGGGGGGGGGGGGGGGGGGGGGGGGGGGGGGGGGGGGGGGGGGGGGGGGGGGGGGGGGGGGGGGGGGGGGGGGGGGGGGGGGGGGGGGGGGGGGGGGGGGGGGGGGGGGGGGGGGGGGGGGGGGGGGGGGGGGGGGGGGGGGGGGGGGGGGGGGGGGGGGGGGGGGGGGGGGGGGGGGGGGGGGGGGGGGGGGGGGGGGGGGGGGGGGGGGGGGGGGGGGGGGGGGGGGGGGGGGGGGGGGGGGGGGGGGGGGGGGGGGGGGGGGGGGGGGGGGGGGGGGGGGGGGGGGGGGGGGGGGGGGGGGGGGGGGGGGGGGGGGGGGGGGGGGGGGGGGGGGGGGGGGGGGGGGGGGGGGGGGGGGGGGGGGGGGGGGGGGGGGGGGGGGGGGGGGGGGGGGGGGGGGGGGGGGGGGGGGGGGGGGGGGGGGGGGGGGGGGGGGGGGGGGGGGGGGGGGGGGGGGGGGGGGGGGGGGGGGGGGGGGGGGGGGGGGGGGGGGGGGGGGGGGGGGGGGGGGGGGGGGGGGGGGGGGGGGGGGGGGGGGGGGGGGGGGGGGGGGGGGGGGGGGGGGGGGGGGGGGGGGGGGGGGGGGGGGGGGGGGGGGGGGGGGGGGGGGGGGGGGGGGGGGGGGGGGGGGGGGGGGGGGGGGGGGGGGGGGGGGGGGGGGGGGGGGGGGGGGGGGGGGGGGGGGGGGGGGGGGGGGGGGGGGGGGGGGGGGGGGGGGGGGGGGGGGGGGGGGGGGGGGGGGGGGGGGGGGGGGGGGGGGGGGGGGGGGGGGGGGGGGGGGGGGGGGGGGGGGGGGGGGGGGGGGGGGGGGGGGGGGGGGGGGGGGGGGGGGGGGGGGGGGGGGGGGGGGGGGGGGGGGGGGGGGGGGGGGGGGGGGGGGGGGGGGGGGGGGGGGGGGGTGGGGGGGGGGGGGGGGGGGGGGGGGGGGGGGGGGGGGGGGGGGGGGGGGGGGGGGGGGGGGGGGGGGGGGGGGGGGGGGGGGGGGGGGGGGGGGGGGGGGGGGGGGGGGGGGGGGGGGGGGGGGGGGGGGGGGGGGGGGGGGGGGGGGGGGGGGGGGGGGGGGGGGGGGGGGGGGGGGGGGGGGGGGGGGGGGGGGGGGGGGGGGGGGGGGGGGGGGGGGGGGGGGGGGGGGGGGGGGGGGGGGGGGGGGGGGGGGGGGGGGGGGGGGGGGGGGGGGGGGGGGGGGGGGGGGGGGGGGGGGGGGGGGGGGGGGGGGGGGGGGGGGGGGGGGGGGGGGGGGGGGGGGGGGGGGGGGGGGGGGGGGGGGGGGGGGGGGGGGGGGGGGGGGGGGGGGGGGGGGGGGGGGGGGGGGGTGGGGGGGGGGGGGGGGGGGGGGGGGGGGGGGGGGGGGGGGGGGGGGGGGGGGGGGGGGGGGGGGGGGGGGGGGGGGTGGGGGGGGGGGGGGGGGGGGGGGGGGGGGGGGGGGGGGGGGGGGGGGGGGGGGGGGGGGGGGGGGGGGGGGGGGGGGGGGGGGGGGGGGGGGGGGGGGGGGGGGGGGGGGGGGGGGGGGGGGGGGGGGGGGGGGGGGGGGGGGGGGGGGGGGGGGGGGGGGGGGGGGGGGGGGGGGGGGGGGGGGGGGGGGGGGGGGGGGGGGGGGGGGGGGGGGGGGGGGGGGGGTGGGGGGGGGGGGGGGGGGGGGGGGGGGGGGGGGGGGGGGGGGGGGGGGGGGGGGGGGGGGGGGGGGGGGGGGGGGGGGGGGGGGGGGGGGGGGGGGGGGGGGGGGGGGGGGGGGGGGGGGGGGGGGGGGGGGGGGGGGGGGGGGGTGGGGGGGGGGGGGGGGGGGGGGGGGGGGGGGGGGGGGGGGGGGGGGGGGGGGGGGGGGGGGGGGGGGGGGGGGGGGGGGGGGGGGGGGGGGGGGGGGGGGGGGGGGGGGGGGGGGGGGGGGGGGGGGGGGGGGGGGGGGGGGGGGGGGGGGGGGGGGGGGGGGGGGGGGGGGTGGGGGGGGGGGGGGGGGGGGGGGGGGGGGGGGGGGGGGGGGGGGGGGGGGGGGGGGGGGGGGGGGGGGGGGGGGGGGGGGGGGGGGGGGGGGGGGGGGGGGGGGTGGGGGGGGGGGGGGGGGGGGGGGGGGGGGGGGGGGGGGGGGGGGGGGGGGGGGGGGGGGGGGGGGGGGGGGGGGGGGGGGGGGGGGGGGGGGGGGGGGGGGGGGGGGGGGGGGGGGGGGGGGGGGGGGGGGGGGGGGGGGGGGGGGGGGGGGGGGGGGGGGGGGGGGGGGGGGGGGGGGGGGGGGGGGGGGGGGGGGGGGGGGGGGGGGGGGGGGGGGGGGGGGGGGGGGGGGGGGGGGGGGGGGGGGGGGGGGGGGGGGGGGGGGGGGGGGGGGGGGGGGGGGGGGGGGGGGGGGGGGGGGGGGGGGGGGGGGGGGGGGGGGGGGGGGGGGGGGGGGGGGGGGGGGGGGGGGGGGGGGGGGGGGGGGGGGGGGGTGGGGGGGGGGGGGGGGGGGGGGGGGGGGGGGGGGGGGGGGGGGGGGGGGGGGGGGGGGGGGGGGGGGGGGGGGGGGGGGGGGGGGGGGGGGGGGGGGGGGGGGGGGGGGGGGGGGGGGGGGGGGGGGGGGGGGGGTGGGGGGGGGGGGGGGGGGGGGGGGGGGGGGGGGGGGGGGGTGGGGGGGGGGGGGGGGGGGGGGGGGGGGGGGGGGGGGGGGGGGGGGGGGGGGGGGGGGGGGGGGGGGGGGGGGGGGGGGGGGGGGGGGGGGGGGGGGGGGGGGGGGGGGGGGGGGGGGGGGGGGGGGGGGGGGGGGGGGGGGGGGGGGGGGGGGGGGGGGGGGGGGGGGGGGGGGGGGGGGGGGGGGGGGGGGGGGGGGGGGGGGGGGGGGGGGGGGGGGGGGGGGGGGGGGGGGGGGGGGGGGGGGGGGGGGGGGGGGGGGGGGGGGGGGGGGGGGGGGGGGGGGGGGGGGGGGGGGGGGGGGGTGGGGGGGGGGGGGGGGGGGGGGGGGGGGGGGGGGGGGGGGGGGGGGGGGGGGGGGGGGGGGGGGGGGGGGGGGGGGGGGGGGGGGGGGGGGGGGGGGGGGGGGGGGGGGGGGGGGGGGGGGGGGGGGGGGGGGGGGGGGGGGGGGGGGGGGGGGGGGGGGGGGGGGGGGGGGGGGGGGGGGGGGGGGGGGGGGGGGGGGGGGGGGGGGGGGGGGGGGGGGGGGGGGGGGGGGGGGGGGGGGGGGGGGGGGGGGGGGGGGGGGGGGGGGGGGGGGGGGGGGGGGGGGGGGGGGGGGGGGGGGGGGGGGGGGGGGGGGGGGGGGGGGGGGGGGGGGGGGGGGGGGGGGGGGGGGGGGGGGGGGGGGGGGGGGGGGGGGGGGGGGGGGGGGGGGGGGGGGGGGGGGGGGGGGGGGGGGGGGGGGGGGTGGGGGGGGGGGGGGGGGGGGGGGGGGGGGGGGGGGGGGGGGGGGGGGGGGGGGGGGGGGGGGGGGGGGGGGGGGGGGGGGGGGGGGGGGGGGGGGGGGGGGGGGGGGGGGGGGGGGGGGGGGGGGGGGGGGGGGGGGGGGGGGGGGGGGGGGGGGGGGGGGGGGGGGGGGGGGGGGGGGGGGGGGGGGGGGGGGGGGGGGGGGGGGGGGGGGGGGGGGGGGGGGGGGGGGGGGGTGGGGGGGGGGGGGGGGGGGGGGGGGGGGGGGGGGGGGGGGGGGGGGGGGGGGGGGGGGGGGGGGGGGGTGGGGGGGGGGGGGGGGGGGGGGGGGGGTGGGGGGGGGGGGGGGGGGGGGGGGGGGGGGGGGGGGGGGGGGGGGGGGGGGGGGGGGGGGGGGGGGGGGGGGGGGGGGGGGGGGGGGGGGGGGGGGGGGGGGGGGGGGGGGGGGGGGGGGGGGGGGGGGGGGGGGGGGGGGGGGGGGGGGGGGGGGGGGGGGGGGGGGGGGGGGGGGGGGGGGGGGGGGGGGGGGGGGGGGGGGGGGGGGGGGGGGGGGGGGGGGGGGGGGGGGGGGGGGGGGGGGGGGGGGGGGGGGGGGGGGGGGGGGGGGGGGGGGGGGGGGGGGGGGGGGGGGGGGGGGGGGGGGGGTGGGGGGGGGGGGGGGGGGGGGGGGGGGGGGGGGGGGGGGGGGGGGGGGGGGGGGGGGGGGGGGGGGGGGGGGGGGGGGGGGGGGGGGGGGGGGGGGGGGGGGGGGGGGGGGGGGGGGGGGGGGGGGGGGGGGGGGGGGGGGGGGGGGGGGGGGGGGGGGGGGGGGGGGGGGGGGGGGGGGGGGGGGGGGGGGGGGGGGGGGGGGGGGGGGGGGGGGGGGGGGGGGGGGGGGGGGGGGGGGGGGGGGGGGGGGGGGGGGGGGGGGGGGGGGGGGGGGGGGGGGGGGGGGTGGGGGGGGGGGGGGGGGGGGGGGGGGGGGGGGGGGGGGGGGGGGGGGGGGGGGGGGGGGGGGGGGGGGGGGGGGGGGGGGGGGGGGGGGGGGGGGGGGGGGGGGGGGGGGGGGGGGGGGGGGTGGGGGGGGGGGGGGGGGGGGGGGGGGGGGGGGGGGGGGGGGGGGGGGGGGGGGGGGGGGGGGGGGGGGGGGGGGGGGGGGGGGGGGGGGGGGGGGGGGGGGGGGGGGGGGGGGGGGGGGGGGGGGGGGGGGGGGGGGGGGGGGGGGGGGGGGGGGGGGGGGGGGGGGGGGGGGGGGGGGGGGGGGGGGGGGGGGGGGGGGGGGGGGGGGGGGGGGGGGGGGGGGGGGGGGGGGGGGGGGGGGGGGGGGGGGGGGGGGGGGGGGGGGGGGGGGGGGGGGGGGGGGGGGGGGGGGGGGGGGGGGGGGGGGGGGGGGGGGGGGGGGGGGGGGGGGGGGGGGGGGGGGGGGGGGGGGGGGGGGGGGGGGGGGGGGGGGGGGGGGGGGGGGGGGGGGGGGGGGGGGGGGGGGGGGGGGGGGGGGGGGGGGGGGGGGGGGGGGGGGGGGGGGGGGGGGGGGGGGGGGGGGGGGGGGGGGGGGGGGGGGGGGGGGGTGGGGGGGGGGGGGGGGGGGGGGGGGGGGGGGGGGGGGGGGGGGGGGGGGGGGGGGGGGGGGGGGGGGGGGGGGGGGGGGGGGGGGGGGGGGGGGGGGGGGGGGGGGGGGGGGGGGGGGGGGGGGGGGGGGGGGGGGGGGGGGGGGGGGGGGGGGGGGGGGGGGGGGGGGGGGGGTGGGGGGGGGGGGGGGGGGGGGGGGGGGGGGGGGGGGGGGGGGGGGGGGGGGGGGGGGGGGGGGGGGGGGGGGGGGGGGGGGGGGGGGGGGGGGGGGGGGGGGGGGGGGGGGGGGGGGGGGGGGGGGGGGGGGGGGGGGGGGGGGGGGGGGGGGGGGGGGGGGGGGGGGGGGGGGGGGGGGGGGGGGGGGGGGGGGGGGGGGGGGGGGGGGGGGGGGGGGGGGGGGGGGGGGGGGGGGGGGGGGGGGGGGGGGGGGGGGGGGGGGGGGGGGGGGGGGGGGGGGGGGGGGGGGGGGGGGGGGGGGGGGGGGGGGGGGGGGGGGGGGGGGGGGGGGGGGGGGGGGGGGGGGGGGGGGGGGGGGGGGGGGGGGGGGGGGGGGGGGGGGGGGGTGGGGGGGGGGGGGGGGGGGGGGGGGTGGGGGGGGGGGGGGGGGGGGGGGGGGGGGGGGGGGGGGGGGGGGGGGGGGGGGGGGGGGGGGGGGGGGGGGGGGGGGTGGGGGGGGGGGGGGGGGGGGGGGGGGGGGGGGGGGGGGGGGGGGGGGGGGGGGGGGGGGGGGGGGGGGGGGGGGGGGGGGGGGGGGGGGGGGGGGGGGGGGGGGGGGGGGGGGGGGGGGGGGGGGGGGGGGGGGGGGGGGGGGGGGGGGGGGGGGGGGGGGGGGGGGGGGGGGGGGGGGGGGGGGGGGGGGGGGGGGGGGGGGGGGGGGGGGGGGGGGGGGGGGGGGGGGGGGGGGGGGGGGGGGGGGGGGGGGGGGGGGGGGGGGGGGGGGGGGGGGTGGGGGGGGGGGGGGGGGGGGGGGGGGGGGGGGGGGGGGGGGGGGGGGGGGGGGGGGGGGGGGGGGGGGGGGGGGGGGGGGGGGGGGGGGGGGGGGGGGGGGGGGGGGGGGGGGGGGGGGGGGGGGGGGGGGGGGGGGGGGGGGGGGGGGGGGGGGGGGGGTGGGGGGGGGGGGGGGGGGGGGGGGGGGGGGGGGGGGGGGGGGGGGGGGGGGGGGGGGGGGGGGGGGGGGGGGGGGGGGGGGGGGGGGGGGGGGGGGGGGGGGGGGGGGGGGGGGGGGGGGGGGGGGGGGGGGGGGGGGGGGGGGGGGGGGGGGGGGGGGGGGGGGGGGGGGGGGGGGGGGGGGGGGGGGGGGGGGGGGGGGGGGGGGGGGGGGGGGGGGGGGGGGGGGGGGGGGGGGGGGGGGGGGGGGGGGGGGGGGGGGGGGGGGGGGGGGGGGGGGGGGGGGGGGGGGGGGGGGGGTGGGGGGGGGGGGGGGGGGGGGGGGGGGGGGGGGGGGGGGGGGGGGGGGGGGGGGGGGGGGGGGGGGGGGGGGGGGGGGGGGGGGGGGGGGGGGGGGGGGGGG
The DNA here is from genome assembly GCA_030844895.1 of Ambrosia x helenae. Classification (NCBI taxonomy): domain Eukaryota; kingdom Viridiplantae; phylum Streptophyta; class Magnoliopsida; order Asterales; family Asteraceae; genus Ambrosia; species Ambrosia x helenae. The sequence continues at coordinate 20,303 of JAUTDX010003769.1, read as the reverse complement.
GGTGGGGGGGGGGGGGGGGGGGGGGGGGGGGGGGGGGGGGGGGGGGGGGGGGGGGGGGGGGGGGGGGGGGGGGGGGGGGGGGGGGGGGGGGGGGGGGGGGGGGGGGGGGGGGGGGGGGGGGGGGGGGGGGGGGGGGGGGGGGGGGGGGGGGGGGGGGGGGGGGGGGGGGGGGGGGGGGGGGGGGGGGGGGGGGGGGGGGGGGGGGGGGGGGGGGGGGGGGGGGGGGGGGGGGGGGGTGGGGGGGGGGGGGGGGGGGGGGGGGGGGGGGGGGGGGGGGGGGGGGGGGGGGGGGGTGGGGGGGGG